>ML818405.1:98607-119495 GCA_009831015.1 Picea engelmannii | reverse complement strand
TATTTCAAATTAGTCAGTGATCATCTTATTTATTTGGTATTGTATTTGGATGACATGTTGTTGATAGGAAACAATGAGGAGATTATCCAAGATGTGAAAACTCATTTGTCCTCTAAATTTGACATGAAGGATATGGGTGCTGCAAATTTCATTTTGGGAAGGGAAATTAAAAGAGATTGGGAAAAAAATATACTCTGGTTAAATCAAAGGAAATATATCGAGACAATATTGCAAAGGTTCAATATGCAGAAATGTAGATCTGTGTTGTGCCAAGCACAAACAACCCTCCTTTTTCTCATGTTTTCTTCTTGAAAATGCCTCACCAAAGAAAATGGAGCCCATTTTATTTTCGCTCTTTTTTGAAAACCTCTTGACTTGAGTTTTGAACATGATTTCCCCCTCCTCTCTAAGCAAGCTACTTCAAGTTCCATATTTTGGTTGAGTTTGCAATTCTGTTTTTGGGCACTTAAGAAAATTTTTGAAGTAAAGATCTTTTTTTTTTGGATGAGTTAATGTAATCTCCTTCGGTGTACATTGTAGGAGTTTCCTTAAACTCCTTCGATGCACACTGGAGGAGTTTCCTTCATCTCCTCCGGTAACAATCGAGACACTTCCTTCAAAAGCCTCTGAAGAGTCTTTTTACCATTGCACAACTTTAACTTAACTTTTTCGGTTCAACCGAACGAGTTCCCATAAACTCCTTCGACCGAACCGAAGGAGTCCCCACCTTCTCCTCATAACCATTGCATGACTTTGTATTAACTCCTTTGTTTTGAATCGAGGAGTTTTCACTAACTCCTTCATTCAAACCAGAGGATTTCATCCTTTACCCTCCATGACCATCGATGTGTTTCACGAGAAGTCCTCTAGTTTACACCGGGGACTTTAACACAAAATCCTTCAATGTATATCGAATAAATTCCCTTAAAATCCTTTGATATGAATGTACCTTCCTCTCATGGCATTTATTTCACTTGTTGCTATAAAAGCATACTCACCTCCAATCTCTCGACCATTTTTGGTTGAACATCCACGAGAAAGAGAGAGAGAGGTTGCCAATGAAAATGCAAAGCTATTGAAGGAGTGAGGGCGTTGTATTTTCGATTTACCATTTCCCGACTACCTTTCCCCCATGTGGCATTTTTTCTAGGTAAGTGCTAAAAATCACCCATACCCTTTTCTCTCACTGGTTTATGTTGTTAGTGTTAGGGTTTTGATTTTCATAAGAAAAGGGTCTCTACCTCATGTTTGCGAGACCTACTACCATGTCCGACTAGCACCTTACCCCCATCCCACCAGCCATCATTGTTAATTATCCATAACCTGAGCACATAAAACCATCTCTGGTGTGGACACGATGAAAATATTCTCTCAGAGCCTACCTAATTTCACCAATGAAGTCGAATATCCATTAACCAACTCCATCGAGGTTGAACACACAGTTATTGTCACCTCAATTTTGATACCTCTAACTTTGTAGAGGCGCCAATATCGTGTTTACGGCTCTTGACGTAGTTTTTTTTCATTCCCTGGGTCATTCTATAGCTTGCCTAAACTTTATCCTCCATGCCTGACGATGATCGAGACACAATACCTCGACCTTCCATTATCCCTAAAATGTAAAGCAGAGAAACCTTCATTGGTTTAGTTGATGAACTTTTTTTTTTTTAGGTATTGAGAACCAGAGAATTCACCACGGACTCCACTAATAGTACCAAAGGAGTTAACATGAATATATTCGATGTAAACCAGAGGGTTTCATGCCAAATTCTCTGGTATCTACACCTGTCCATCGGTAAGCTTGATATAAAGTGCTTTGGTGTCTTCAAAGAATTTTTCGTAAACTTCTCCAATGTGTAAAATGGTCATCGACACACTTTATGCTAACCCATCTAGTGCACACCAAATCTCTTTGCATGAACCTCTCTAGTCCCATCGAAAACCTTCACACCAACTTCGCTAGTTGTTTATTAACCCATCGGCATAGTTAACATCATCTCCTCTGATAGGCATTAGAGCAGTTCATAAGAAATGCTCTGGTTTCAAGCCTATTAATATTTTCAATGTGATTTTCTCTCTGGATTTCCACCAAGATTTAAACAATGCCCACTATCATACTCTCTTCTTCTCATGACGACATCCCACAAAGTATGAACACTAGTGATTCCTTAAGTATTTCATGTGAGATACTTAGACAAATTATTTATGGATATATATGTATCAATTATGGATTTGTCTTTGCACTGATATCATATTTGCTTTATAGATTCAGATATGTCTTTGAGGAAGAAGAAACTAGCAAGGCACCTGCCATCGAGGCCTCCAGGAGCACCCGACAGATCAATGATGAGCCAGACATTGCTGGGAAAATATATAATGACACCACTGGTATGCTCTGGATTCCTAGAAAGGGGATAATATGTACTCAAATGAGGTGACATATATCAAATGTTCAAAAAAAAAACTTCACCACTGATGCAAAGGACCAGGATGAACTCAAGATTTTGAAAAACATAAGAAGGTTTGGAATTCACAGAGTATCATCATGCGTTGTTGTAATCCCCTGGACTAACACCATCACTTGGATACTAAAGCATGTGAGCTTGGGGAATATGCACATTTTCAACACTAGGGGAGAACCTATAACATCATTCCAGCTCGAAGACCTGGCCAAATTCTATCATCTGGAGAAAGGGACCAAGAGACTAGACAATGAACTTCTTGGCGAGTTCAAGCATATAGCGAAGGAGCTATGTCGCATCTGGTACAAACTAGATAAGAAGTTCAAACTCAGACCCATCGGCGAATATCCTACAATCGTGCTTAGAAAACCTTATCAATACATGGTGGCCATGTTATGCAGGTTGTACAGGGAGAAAAATGCCTCCAAATTTCCCCTATCATATATGTCGTCGATTTACTACTGCGCAGATAAAGGATTATCATTCAACTTGGATGATATCCTATCAGAAAAACTAGTAGAATCCATTACAACAGGCGTAGAATCACAACTCGGGACCTTCATGAGCTTCCATATGTCTTAGTACCTCATAGACATCATGTGCATGGCCCACCAATACCCAAAGATGGGTTGGTAATGGAAACCGACAGACACAACCATTCATATATATTACAAAGTGCTCTAGGAGAACAAGTACAAAACAAAGTATCAAAAGATCTGTGAGCACTTCCTAGCTTCATTATATGAGTTCATCTTCTGCACACCAGCCCCATGTATTACTGACAAAGTAATATATTTCATCAAGAGGATTGGGGATCGATACTTGATGGAGCATGACACTTATATCAATGTGTATTGTGTTATGAAATCCACCATCTTCTTCCTCGGTTTGTACCAGACAGACTAGTGCTCCAGGAAGTGGCTTATCAAATGGTGATCAACAAAGTTGAGGGAATGATTTACAGAGATAAGAAAGTTATATGGCCACTGCTCCCGCTATACATCGGTGCCTACTTCTTCACAAACACAAAATAAGCCCGGGAATATGTGGATGTACAACTATCGTACCACTTCGGAGAAGAGAGGTTCAAGAGATAAGACAAAAAGAGGGTTGTCAAAAATCATTTCAACAAGCTAAGTATGCCTTAGGAATACACATCAGATGTTTGGGAAGAAGAAGAAATACACTATAACACAAGGAACTACGATGAAATCGTCTTAAAGAGACGAGGCAAGCTCTTAGGGATGATAGCAGATGAAGAAAAAGCAAGAAAAGAGGCTAGAAAGAAGGAAGAAGAAGAGGCAATGGAAAAAGGATCAACTGCAACCACATCTATGTAGTCGGGATCTACTAGGGAAGAAGAAACAACAACAGATAAAAAGAGGGGGAAAAAAGAAAAGGTCCTTAAGAAAAAGAATGATGTTGTTGAAAAGAAGAGAAAAATTGTAGAATATGCTAAAGCCAAAGCCAAAGTTGACGCAACAACAGTCGTTGCAGAAGCAAGAGAAAATCTAGGTGCATAGAAGGAAGCCGAACAAAAAACAACATTCAAGAAGGCGAGAACAGATGCATCAAAAATGACAGAGGAAACAAAAAAGGCAACTAAGGAAGTGATCGATAAAGAAGCTAAAGAAGAATGACAAAAGAATAGTGTTGAAACAAGAAATGACTATGCTCAACCGATGAACATCGATATCCCATAGATATCAACAATAGGTGCCAATAGACATACACCATTTAACAGATTAGGTTTGAGACTTTGTACTCCATTTAAGCCAAGTGAAGTACCCAACCTAAAGAAATTCACATACGACAAAGTGTCGAGCACGATTTTGCATGAAGAAGTGAAGAAATTGCTAGTGACCGAGGGAAATCCAATTTCAGTTCTCATGAAAACTCCCATAACATGAAATGCCAGTGAAGATCTGGTTTCCATAGCCTCGCTGGCTCTGCTTTCATGAACACAACAAAAGATAATGTCCAAAAACTACACCAACAAAACCTGGAGAAAAAAGCAAGGATCAAAGAGCTAGAGAAAAAGCTTCATTACGTAAAGATCGATGAGGGAATCCTTCAAATATTCAAGGCAAGTAAAGAGAAGGTCAGAATGGAGCTATAGGAAGCTATAATTGACGTCTATTCCCACCTACACATGTTCCAGGTTGTAGTTGCCACCATCATCGATCAACAGAGCAGGGTAAAGGCTAAGAATTCAAATATTAACACCATACAAGAGGGTATAGATGATATAGAGAGGTGGATCGCAAAAAATCTTGATGCACCAGTCGAGCTCCCTCTCCCTTCAAGAATCGAAAGAAAAATGGATCTCTACTCATTGGAGCGCTGCCAAAAAGTGGGATAAAGGGTAGACAGAGAAACAACTAGCTCAATAGCAATGTGTTCATGCTTGCACAAGGCAGCACAAGAATTGATAAAGATATGTCGACTCCCCCAGTTAGAATAGCTTGGAAATAACCTCATGATGGAGGAACTGGTCAATAAGATACATGACAACACAAGTGATATATGAGAAGTCACCAAATCGGCCACCATAGTAACAATGGACTTAATTGAGCAACATCTCATACAACCAACCAAATTCCATAGTATGATTCAAGCATTCATGGCTACGTTATTTAAGGACATATAGACCCTCAAAGACAACACAACCATGCACGCAACTACCCTCGAGGAATTAGCATACTGTCGAATATCAACATTGTATGACTAGCTGGAAATGTGGATAGCATATATCTAGGACAAGAGTCCATGATAAAGACAAAATAACAATTCAAAATTGTTGTCAGTTGCTTCTTATTTTGTCTTTTTCCAACCACCCTTAGTTTTGTCTTTTCCCCCCACATGTGTCACAATCCTAGGCAAGGAATTTGAAAGGTCACCTTTTGTAACCATTTCTTTTAGGGGAATACAAGAAGTCACAAGGGAGTTAGAAAAAATGGTACAAATATGGGAAGAGATCCACTTTGAAGGGGCTCTTCAAGCTTTGTATACACTCTAGAACTTGTTTTTTGAGAAAATACTTGGTTAATGAATATTGAGAAGCCCCGGGGGCCAGTTTTTGAAATAGAGAAGAACTTGCATGTGTTGTTGTTTTGATGTGAACTATTTCAAGTGAAATGTATGTTGTTCACATGGGCTATAAGGATATGCTTACCTTTAGACTTATCTGATGTAATCTATGTCACTCTTGTAGTTTGGTTATTCTTTCTTATATTTTGCATGTCCTAAGCACATGGGTTGTGATGTATGCATAAATATATTTTAGACTTTTCTAGTTATATATTTGTGTGCATGTGTTTCTAACTTTGCACCTTCATTACAACTATTTGAGTGAGGGTTTCCAACAGAGTTTAGTTTCTTTACAAATCATTCAGTTATGATGGTTCACTCCTAGATAGGATATGATAGGATAGGATAGGATAGATTACAAGTGGGTTAGATTCTTTTTCATACATAGTCTTCATCTACATCTTTACATTGCATAACCATTCACCTTCACTCTCATAACCAATAATGGCAGCCAGGCCAGATTCTAGATGGGTCTCTTAAACCAAACGATGCATAGTCTAATTGGGAATTGCATTGGGAGTACCCCTTACTGTTGCAGGGATAATTCATCCCCATCAATAGAATTGGCGCTAGAAGGAGGGCGTGAAATTGTATGGCTTACATAAACACACTACATAATCGCATCATGTCCTATGAAAAGACTCTTGGTCCAACTCTTTTTCCTAACATCAATCCAGAATAGTAGGTTACCTTTGAAGACACAAATCATGCATTCCAAAGTTCCAATGGCAGTCCTAAAACCCATACATTAACTTGGTTTCTTATACCCTATGAATAATTTATTGAAACTCGTTGTATCACTCAAGCCTACACCAAGTTACTTGGAAAATTACCCACAAAATTGGATTTAGCAAGGAGGAGAACTACCCATGTAACATGACTAGAAAAACATCCCACCATTCAAGTTGACTTTGTTGAAGATCTGATTGAAATTGTTCTCTAGGAAGTACATGTACCCTTAAATTGAATTCCTCCTACCCCTCCCAAAATGAAACACGATTTTAATGGTGAAAAAACATAAATCAATCTCGAACAATTGATGGGTGAACGTTAAGAGCGAAGAGTAGTAATTCCACCATGGTTGTCTAAAGGTGCTCTAAATTTGGCAAATCCATTACATCAAATACCCAGAAAACCGGAAAATCTCCTTCTGAATTTTGACCCAGACAAGGTTGGTTCACCTGAGGATCACGTTAAAAACTTATTTTTATCCATGTGCCTACTCAATGTTCGAAATGAAGTCATGGTTTGTAGGATTTTTCCTTACACCTTTGTAGGTAGAGTGTCCACCTAGTACTTTAATATTCCACTCAATTATAACCATTTGGGAAGACTTTGAAAAGGTTTTTATTGGAAAGTTTGGGAAGCAAAAAACTATTGATGCCTTATACAAAGAACTAGGAGCCATAAAAATGGAAAAAAAGAGAAAAAGTGAACGATTTCAATTTGCATTCCATTACAATCCTCGCCAAGTTGACTGTCGATACAACCCCTTTACAATCTTTAGCCATAGAATACTACACTTCATCTCTAGTTCTTTCTATAAGCAGGTTTGCAAAAAGGGTTGGTAGGGACATGTTGGCTCGAAATTTTGAAGAAGTTGAAACTATTGAAAAGGAGTTATCCTCTTATGATATCCACCCACACTCTGAAGAGATAAAATCATTCGGGAAGAAACCACTATAGCTGAAAAACCCCCTAAAAAGGAACCAAAGGATATTGATAGTGTGTTTAAGTTAGTTAAGAAGTTGTTTAATGAATTTGTCAATCTCAAGAAGAACGTTGGAGAAGGACCTTCAAGAACTATACCTTTCCATCCATTCTTCAAGAGAAATGACAACCATCCCAAACCACCCGCAACACCACAACTCACGCTGAATCTAGATACCTTGAACGGTGACAACTTTTGCTCATATCACCAACATAATCACTTTGAAAAAACGTGTCCCCAATGGGTCAACTCCATGACCTCTACTTGGAAAGTGTGGAAAAAGGACACTATGTGACATGAGAACCCTGTGATAATTCATTATCGCCATAGAGAATGATGTGTTGTGGTAAAACAAGCCAGAGGGATTCCTCAGTAAGAGAAAGCCATAGGGACATCTTGCCTGTAAGAATTGGTGAAGTCTCAAAAAATCTTCTTGTGCAAGAAAACCTTGGCAAGACAAGATGGATCACTCGAGGGACTATATAGCAGAGAAGGGGATGCTTGAGCCCGGATCAGGAGGGTGAGTAACCGAAAGGAAGAGGAGACTTAGTCAATTCTTGTAAATTATTAGTTGGGATCATGCACATAATGGGCATGTCAAGGAAAAACAGTAAGCCAAGTTAGTAAGACAACCAATTGGATGTGGATCCATGAAATTGCATAGATAAATATTGTGTTGATATGAATATTTCCTCTTGAGTTTTGAACAACAATAAACTATTTTTTTTTTCATGAAATGGTAATTATTATGCTTGTTGTTTGAAATTATTATAGGCATGTAACAAAGGCCAAGAGTCTGGGAAAGGACCGGACCAAGAAGAGGAATAACATTGTTGAGGCAATTGAAATAAGAAGGCATGGAAGGTGTTGCTGAGAAGTAAAGAACGCTAAGGACAATGTTCCTTGAAGGTGGAGGGGATTTTAACACCCCCTCTCTAAACCCTGAGTATATGTAATTAATCACGATTGGTGATTTCCATGCAATGACATGTAAATATTGTTTAATTGTAAATGCCAAAAAACTCACTGTGGAGTGAAGCCTTAAAGTACTGGCCATGATACCACTAGGGGAAAGAGTGAAGAAAACCTAGAGAGGGGTTCCTCATGCTAAAGAGGACCCAAGTCGCCTTGCTGATAACATTTGATTTTGGGAATATTCAGATATTCCCTTTAACTCTGATTTCAAGGAAAAGCAGTCAATGAGGAAAGGCTAGTGGTTGAGAAACCAACCACCCTCAATGAATATGGGTATGAAAGACATGGCTAGGACAGTTGAACTATCAGCCAAAGGTACCACATAGTACCATCCTTGCAACAAATATTGACCATGTGGGGAGGACAGGTCCAGAACCTTCCTATGTGGAGGCATGCAAGAGAAGGCACACATGCAGATAGAGAGGAGGGTGCATGACTAGAGGAGAGAAGAGCTCTAAATTTTGGGGGGAGAGCCCAGAAAACCCAACCTGAGTTGTGAAGGGTGCGAGCTTGATGCTGAGAAAGCATATGATAAACCTTGCAGTCGAACTAAGCCAGGGGGGTGTGAGAAAATATGAGCTAAGAGTAGTGTGAAGGAGAGTAACCTTCATCTGTAAATTTTTCCTGAGAATATGAGCACCAAACTCCTTGGTGGTATCGTGGCTTGGCATGGGGGTGGCCTGTTGTTGAAGTAACTGAGCATGCAGAGACTACAGTTGGGTGGAAAGGCGAACACCCACAATCAGTTGGTTGGTTACAATCTTGTAACAAATAAGTATTCCTTATCCCCTGTGTAAATGAGTTAAAATGAATAGCTGGGTACCTATGACTGTATTGTAAATGTGCATTCCTGGTAAATGGGATTGATATTGTCTTCTTGGAAAACCCACGTAGTTGAATGATTTATACCTATAAATGTATTTATGAAAATGAATGTTTGTAAATGGATTCAATAGCTGAAATGTTGGTATTACTTGTGAATGTGTTAGCTTGATTAGCAAGCCATATGTCATTTAATTAACGAGTCTCTGCATTTCGAGTGATAGTAGAATTAAAGAAATGGCATATGCCTTACTCAACCGATGGTAATAATATGTGCATGCTTACCAAGGAAAAATAACACAAATTCATGCATGTATGTTGCTATAGGAGCGAAGAGACTCAACAATCGTTGATCCCCAAGCTGGAGTAGATCTTTGTCGTCCAAAGATGGCCTAATTAATTGTTGGAATTCTCCTTTGTAGAATAGTGAGAGAGTGATGTTGTTGTGATGTGTTGTGCCAACATGGTAGCTAGGGTGTCACTGGGGCGACACTTTTCAACTCTTGGTTCGCAAATTATTTGAGTGTGGGCCTTGTCAGGTCTAAGCCTTTGTATCATCACCTGGGTTTGCCAACCATAGAATCTACTGGTCGAGAGATATCAACCATATATCTTCGTTAAAGCTCAGGAGGGAGTCTAGTGTATTGGGGCACTGTAGCATCAAACCTCGGGGGAATTCTAAGTCCAAACCCCTTTGGAAGTCTCGATACCTGATACCTGGGGCTAGGGTTCCAAACCTGTAATTATAAGCATAATCTTGAGAGAGAGAGAGGGTGACATCAGAAGAGACGTGTCATGCTAGCATGGCAGACATGAGGTCAATAGATTGATACATGTCAGCATTTGATTCACTGGCAAGTCAAGTGTGCACCCCGGTTAGGCTCAAGCCTTCAGAAGAGTGCCTTAAACCTGAGTCGTTAGATCTAGAGAGCCAATAGAACTAAGCCATAGATCTTATGGTGAAGACCAAGGGTCGTAACCCCATGATTAACAGTCCTTAAGCACCTTGTAATCCCCGGACAACAGACCTTGGGGAGTTTTAGGCTACAGGAGATAGGGAAAATGTTGCAATCCGAAGTCTATAGAGATGAGAACCATCGATCTATGGATTGATGACCTAAAATCCATTGTCAAATGCTTGAAGCCGCGACCACACCAGAATCGTGAAAGGAAAACTTAACAACCGTCGGATCTGAGCATGAGAGATCTCATCCATAGATCTTGTAGACCCGTAACCCTGAGAATCAACGTGGTAATCCATCCCTTAATCATGGGATTATCCTACTTAAGTATCTCATAATCCTCGGACGATAGACACCAGAGGTTTTAATCTACAAGAGGTCTGTAAGGGGCCACAGTCCCGATGTCTGTGATTACGTGGTGGCACCATGTGTCATGAGGAGGGAGGGCCATGTGTCACCCCTCGATGGTGCCAGGTGTCACCTTGATTTTCCATATTTGGAGGAAGGTCCTGGTGGAAAATGTTATATTTTCATTATTTACAGAGCATTAGTGTTACTTGTGTTCTTTTACTTCATTGCCATTAACACACACACACACATATATCATGTATTGAGCAATAACAGTATAAACATGAGAAAAAAAGAACACAAGAGATTTATCCTGGGAAAACCCCAAATGGGGGAAAAACCCAACAACCTTTCTTAGATATATTTTGTTCATAAAGCAAGTCCAATTAGATAAACCCTAGCACAAAGTCTAACTCAACTAGAAATACCACCACAGTTGCAGCAACAACACTACACCAAGATAGTGCACCTCCTCAAGGAGTAGCGCACAAGAGAGAGAGATATCAAAAGACTGAACAAGGAGAAACTGAGTCACTGCAATATCTACATCATCTTCTCCAAATTTGTGGCTTGCTTATGTGTAGTTGAGAGTGTGTGTGTGAGTGAACAAACGAGCTAGGATGCCTCCTTATTTATAGTCTTCATGTCCTTCTAGCTGGGGCGACTTCTCTTCTAGGGTATTTCAACATATGTCCAATGGATCTCTTACTTCTGGAATCTTCTCTACATCTGAGAAAGGTCATCTAGGACGGAAATATCCTCCCGCAGTTACCAAAACATCAACACTCCCTCTTAGCTAGGGAGGCATCTTTCACGATGTATTCATCTAGGAGTCCACTGACTACTTTGCAATCAGGTGGTAGCACACAAGTGCCACAATTCCATCGGTAGCTCGAATCGTCTGCCACAGTCTCTGCAATCAAGTAACACTCAGCTACTCCCAATGTGAACTGGTAGTCTCCATGACAATCAACTAGTAGCGCACAACTACTACAATGCCATCTTAGTAGAACATGACTATGTCGATCCATAGTAGTACATAAATACTATCCAATGGTGCACAACCACTCCAAGTAGCACACAACTACTATACAGAGACATAATGTCTCTCTCCTGCAATCAAATGATAACTACACAAGATACCACCATGCAATACAACAGTGTCTATGATTATGTAGCAATCAACTAGTGGCACACAACCACTACAATATGCCCTCAGCCATAATCATAGTCTTCCACCTCCATGACTATGCAAAAATCAACTAATAGCACAAATCTACTACAATATGCCCTCAACCATAGTCAGGATCTGTATGACTATGTAACAATCAACTAGTGGCACACAACCATTACAATATGCCATCATCCATAGTCATACCTATGATTATGCGATAATCAACTAGTAACACATAGTTACTACAATATGCCATTAGCCATAGTCATAGTTGATGTCTTTATAACTATGCAACAATCAACTAGTAGCACACAAGTACTACAATATGCCATCATCCATAGTTATAGTCTCATCCAGTAGCACGAAGCTACTCCCATAGTCCTCACGACTATGCATGTGATGTTTCTTCTCTCATCAGGTTCGGCAATGCATTACCCCCTCAGTCGCAAGACTGATCCAGGGAACCCTTAGCCAGAGGGGTTAGCTGGCATGAGAAGAAACACCACACCTCCCTCTCAACAAGAGTGGACATTCTACATCACACCAAGCTTGTCTTTGGAGCACCTCGAGTCTTTCCGCTCCTAGTCAAATCACCATGACTAATAGGAGAAATATTGTGCCTGGGCCATTCACCACTAACCAAATCATCGTGGTTAATCATGTGAGTGAATGTATCATTCTCCCTTGGTCAAATCAACATGGCCAATCTGGGAGAATGTCTTCCCGATGCTACTCATATGTGGACGTGTACTAGAGATTTCACAACTCCCTTCTGCATCATGTCTCAAATGAAGTCCTGCAAGAAACTGCTTTCATGACTTCCAATATTGGTTGCTATATACTCTGCCTTTGTTGTACTGATTGCCACTAATGTATGCTCCCTTCTCAACCATGAGATCATACTGATCCCAAACTAAATTAGCATCCATAAGTACTCTTTCAATCCATTGCACTCCCTGCCCAGTCAGAGTCTGTATAAACTTGTAGTTGTTTGGGTTCAACCATGTGTTGACTCAAGGTATTCATTGCAAAACATATGTTCAGCCTGGTGTTAACCAAGTACATCAAGGATTCAATCAGATGTTTGTACATCATGGGATCCATCAATTCTAAAGATGAATCACTCAAGAGCTTCAGATTTATCGTGTCATGGACTTGTATTCCATCATCCTGAATCTCTGTAGGATCTCAACGGTATATTTTCCTTGGCTAAGGAAAATCTCATCTCATCTCTGCCACACCTCCAATGCCAAGAAGTAATGCATCAAACCTAGATCCTTCATATTGAACTCTGGAGTGAGCTCCCTCTTGCACCCAACTATGAGCTTCTCATCCCCTGTCAGAAATAAATCATCCCAAACTCATCAAGTAACTGTATGACCTAACATATCATGTCCCAGGTACTTGTTTGGGCCCATACAAAGACTTCTTCAATCTATAGACATGAGACTCCTTCTCATGTATCTTGTGACTACTCTATGTACACTTCTTATAGATGTTGGAGCAAGTGTCTCGTCATAGAATCATCATGCCATAAGTCAAGCTTTGTACATCTCTATCATGCCATCTACACCATGCCTGATTATGTAGATCAACTTGGAAGTCACCATAGACTTCCCTTCTTTTCTCAGAATCAAGGTAAAAGGTCCACATCCCAGTCCTTTTGACTAGATTCCTTCACTGAAACAAGGGAATCCTCCTAGGAGGTCTCATATCTCCTTAAGGTCTCTAAAGTTTTGAATATAGCCTCCTGTCTGTCAGTCCTGGATGAAATTTCTCCCATCTAAATCTGAATCTGAATCTGAAGAGGAATGCTTTCTAATGAAAGTCTCTAAGCAACTGAATCTCTCTGAGATCATGCTCACTCTAATCCTGCATGCTCCCTCTGAAGCTATATTGTCTTCCGAGTCATCTACTCCCTCTGCATGTGCTGACCTACTCTTCTCCTTCATTACATGGATGTGCACAACTCTGTGTATGGATAGTCTGCTTCATGTTTCCTCCTGCAACCATCATTATAGATCCCTCTCAAAAATATTACCTGTGACCTGCTTGGAACAAGAAACAAGAACAACAATATCTCCATGGTAACCTCCATGGATTTTACAAGATAACCTGCCTGGAACAAGAAACAAGAACAACAATATCTCCATGGTAACCTCCATGGAGTTTACAAGATAACCTGCCTGGAATAAGGTCAACCAAGAACATCTCCTATATAAGATCAATTTATCTTGTAAACAAGTGCATTATTAATATGAGCATTTACTTAATGGTAGTTGTACCAACAATAATCAAGTGTTACTAAGCTAGCAATAACAATGGAAATAACGATTACTACTCTGGTTACAACACATACTTACACTGCAACAATATAATGAAATATCAAACCTGATATGCAAACCTAGAGTTTCGTTGTTGTTGTTCCACTTGGGTTGTCTTCTATAGTTTCTCGATCTTGTGCTTGGAAGCACTAATGGCTAAAGGACATCTAGAATGAGGAGAAATCTGTGCTTCTAGGATCTGAAGTTATATTCTCCATCCAATCTATCTTCAACTCTCATGTTGGTTGTCATTTTTCGTTGGTGGAAACCCTAGCCATGAAAAACCTAAAACTTTCAAACTTCACCAAACTACATGATTAGGGTTTCATGGGGTGTGCTAGGGTAGGGTGCACTGCTCTGTGAAACAATTATCCCCAACGTCCATGGGATAGTGCTCAACGAGCTTGAAAAGTATTGCAGTTGCAAGGTGTCGCTGTAGCGATCTTCCTTCCAGTGGTCAAACTATTATGAAGGTAACCAACTCTAATTCCATGTTAGATTTTCCTTATTTACAGAGCATTAGTGTTACTTGTGTTCTTTTACTTCATTACCATTAACACACACACACACACACACACACACACACACATATATCATGTACTGAGCAGTAGCAACATAAACATGAGACAAAAATAACACAAGAGATTTATCCTGGGAAAACCCCAAATGGAGGGAAAAATCAACAACCTTTCTTAGATAGATTCCATTCACAAAGCAAGTCCAATCAAATAAACCCTAGCACAAAGGCTATCTCAACCAAAAATACCACCACAACTGCAACAACAACACTTAACCAAGATAGCACACCTCCTCAAGGAGTAGTGCACAAGAGAGAGATACCAAAAATCCGAACAAGAAGAAACCGAGTCATTGTAGCAGCTATGCCACCTTATCAAAACTTGCGCCTTGCTTTTGTGTAGCTGAGAGAGTGTGTGTGAGTGAACAAATGAGCTATGGCGCCTCCTTATTTATAGTCTTCTTGTCCTTCTAGTTGGGTTGACTTCTCTTCTAGGAAGGTGTCTTTTCATTATACTTTATTCTTCTGGGCCGACTTCTCTTCTAGGGTATTTAAACATATGTCCAATGGATCTCTTGCTTTTGGAATCTTCTCTGCATATAAGAAAGGTCATCTAGGAGGGAAATATCCTCTTGCAACTTCCAAAACATCAACAGAAAATGAGTGCCACGTGTCGAGTGGTACGAGTGCCATGTGTCATGACAATATAGGGCCACATGCCCCAAGATTCCAATTGTAATCAGATCTCGACTGTTGAGAGATTTTGGGAAATAGACCTTACGAAAAGGTCGATAGCTAATGCCCGAAAGATATGAGATGACATCGAATGACATCATTCAACAAATAAGGAGCGGAAAAGTGTCAACATCCTATTAGGTGAACCTTGGGAGCTACGATGACGTGTATGTCACGTTAGCCCATGTGGGAGGTCCACGTGTCACATGGTAGTCGTTCCATGTGTCAAGTGGTTTTAGCATTTTCAGACAGAGCTCTGTGGGAAAAACTTGTGCCACATGTCACAAGATGACGGTGGCCATGTGTCATGTCGTGGTTAGGACATGTGGCATGTGAGGATAGGGCAACATGTACGAGATGCCAGCTCATCTCGGTGCCCAATAGTCATGTGTTGCAGCGTGACTAAGGACAAGTGGCACCATATGATGGGGCCATGTACCCTGGGCGCCAACTCATCCTGGATCGAGAGTTTTGGGGCATTGCGAAATGAAAAAGGGCCGACACCCCGATGGCCGATGTCCCGAGATCCTGAGGTCTCGTGGTCCCGATGACCGGTAGACATGTGTCATCAGCTGGTGAGAGTGGAATTCGGGAGGATGTGGAGCTCGACGTTGGGTGCATAAAAGGCCGAAGGTTCGGTGGCTAGGTGGTAGGTGCCATGCCAACACACACTCAACAACCACGTTTTGCAGTTAAGACACATTAATGACACGTCAGATGGGCATAATGGCATGGATCCACATGGCAGTACAGAGGCATTTGGCCAATAAAGGCCCAAAACATCAAAGGGCCATAACTTTTGATCTAGGGCTCTATTTTGAGCAAACTTATAGTCATTGGAAATCTCTTGGCGAGCAAAATATGATGGCGTCCTCAAAAGGAGGTTTGGAAATGGTTGAAGGAAGGAGAAAATTTAATACCCCATCCCTTAAAGGGGTACTTAGGGGGTTGGGTGTGTTACAAAGAAATACAAACAAAAATAAAAGAATGTTTTCTCAACTAAATATTTACAATTGTATTTTGTTTCCTTGTAATTATTTTATTATTTACATATAAATACAATACTCTACTTAAAATGTTTACCTAATTCTACAATGAAAATAAGTTTGAGTGTTGATTAAATCGTGACTTAAGTTTAAACACGATGAATAGTTTTTGTTGACTTACAAGAAGAACAATACCAACAACAATAGTACATGGAAATAAAAATGAAAATAAGTTAAAGTTTTCTCTCACTAAATCTTTACAATCACATTTTTTTCTTTACAATCATCTCATTATTTACATATAAATACAATGATCTACTTCAAATAAGATTTTGGTATGGATTAGCATAATCGCCCAATTTAATGTTAGCACCAAACAACTTTAGATGGAAACAAATGCATGTCACTTTCGTTGAAGTTTCAACAATAAAGCATGGGACTTTAAGCTTCTACAATGTTAGATTCACTCCACACAACTCATTGCGACATTGGAAACTTTGTGAGTGACCAAAATATTATTTCAAACACTATCTATCAAAGATATAGGCGAGTGAGTAAACATGCCTATCTCCACAAATGTTTGAGCCACCAAAAAGTGCTCAAACAAAAATGAGTTTGAGTCCATGCTAATCTTGCCACTTCTGCCATGTCAACAACCTCTATAAACATTTATCTAACAATAATAATAATAATGTGATGCCTTGTTTCTTTATCATCATAGGTTACAACAACATCATACATTCAATCAACATTAGTCTTAAACTTCACTCTTTTGCAATCTCGTATTCTATGGTAGCAAGCCACTCACGCAAAGGTTTTGTAGTAGACAAAACTACAATTGCACTATACTTTATTGATATTCCAAAATGAGAGTGACTAATCATTTCATTCTTTTGGGATATAGAATAGCATTTCCGTGGACTAGTGTATGATGCAAGAGAAAAATTAGAACAAGCTAAAACTATCTCATATGACAAATGAGGTTGAAAGTCAGAGAAGGTTGTAGATCCAACTGCCATGTTGCTAACATGCATTTTGCAATATAGTTTCTCTAGCAACCACCATACCTTTAATCAATTAAAGCATGCAACTAACAAAAACTACTCTCATAAACCATCAAACTTAGCAGAGTTTGTAAAACATAGCAAGGTGACAAACATGAACTAGCCCAAAACTATGGTAGTGAAAGTCACAATGCCTTAAATCTCTTCAACAAGCACCAACCATCAAATATTTATCAACTTAAATCAAAATATGTCATTGTGCCATTATGGCATACTTATCCTTATTTATTTCAGGTCGTATTAATGAGTACTTATCCTTATTTACCACACAACGTGTTAAAGAACATTGGTCCATCGACACCTTGAATGCCTTTAAGTCACCATCTACACACGACATTTCAATTACAAACAAGAGGGGTTGCAAAGGCAACAAGTCCCTGCCAAGGTTGTCGAGTTCTTGACAAGAATGAGACCACATGGATTCCCGTGTCTTTACCCAACATGTTGATCAATTCGCTCTTGTTATTAAGATTCTTCGAATCTTGTTATTTGTGAAATACAAAATCAAAACTCAAACGATTTATATGTTGGAGGTGGTCTCCTTTGTGTCTTTAATTTTCATGTTCTAAATATGTTATGCAAATTTCATGTGTATTCAAAATATATGCATGCGTTATTCAGAATGTCATGAAGATTCATGGTATTCAAACCAATTTCTTTGGAGTAACAAATGACACAATATGAGAAAATGAGGAAAGGTCTCTAAATTTTGTGGAGTGAATCACCCATATTTAAAACTTCAGAACCAGGTTAGAGGCAAGAAAAGTTTAGAGGTTTCAGTTGTTCTGAAAGCACTGTGTGGTAACCACACTCTTTTATAAGCATATTCTTGTCACTGGTCCTCAAAAGGTGGTATCTACAAACTACTATAAATGCATTAATTTTAGTTGCTACAAAGACAAAAGTACAATGACTTTCTGCTTTGGACATTTTTTCGGTTTTCAAATTTAAAACAACTTTCTCTGTATTCCAGGCATATCTATGAATTATATCAATAAGATTAAGATGGAATTTCTTTATAAGGTTTATGATATTTTGGCAAAATGATATTTTAAGTTAGTGATCACAATGAGCCGGGGATTTAACGAAAGAAATAAGAATCCATACTTTCTTTATAAGGTTTATGATATTTTGGCAAAATGATATTTTAAGTTAGTGATCACAGTAAGCTGGGGATTTAATGAAAGAAATAAGAATCCATAAATCCCATGCATATACTAATCCCTAGAAGGAAATTTTGTTGATTTTATTACATGGTCTTTAAAATAAGGTTTAATTTGATACAATTCAATCTTGAATTTAAATGTTAGCAAAATAAGAATTTAAATACATTAATGGAATCTTGTGAAGTTCCTTGCCAATTGACAAAATGATATGGCAATGTAATTTTTTTTTATCATAGCTTCCAAGGTGTAGCCATTTCTTCTTATAACCTTTTAAATTCAAATCCCTGGTTGTATTCTTTTTATATAATGAATATGTGAAGAAATTAGATTTTAGGATATTAGTTAAGAATTTTAATTAGTCATTAGAATTTCTATCTCTATCTCTTTTATTGTTGATAAACAATGGGTGTAATTCGTGTAATTTTGTTTATTGATGCGTGATCAAATTTCAATACTGAAAATGTAAATTATTTTGTTATTCTTTGTAGTTGGCTATGTAATTCAAATGACCTTAAGTTTTCAGATCTGTTAAAGTATTCGTAATACCTAAATATATTGATCAGGGGATCAAATTTTGCTCAATTTTCAAAGTGCTCGGAATGCGACGAAAACAATGCCATTGCGTCCATCTCGTCTTCCTGATTCCGGTGGTATATTTACTTTGTCAAAAGGACGCCGTATGAAGAAGATATCGCAATCTGTTCGCCAAGCCAAACAGGCAAAAATTTGATGCTGACTGTACCTGTCCGTACAATCCGTACGATCTGTACGGTCTGACGTGGCAGGTCCATACCGACCGTACGATGATGACGTGGTAGTTGTTTATTGGTTGATTGTTGGCGAGTCGGGTGTTGACATGTGTCCGGTTGGTGGCAAATGATATGAGGACACGTGGCCCAATCCATGGGCGCCACGTGTCCCCCCCATTGTTTGGTTTATATTGTTATATAAAATGTAATGGGAGTCCGCGGGGTTCGACCCCGAGACCTCCCCCACTATGTAAACCTTTATATAACCGTCCGACCAATGCGCCCATGACATGTGACTTAACATATAACCAAACACATATTTTATAAAGTCGTATCAATGTATGAATGGGCGGGGGTCGGGCCGGGGCTTAGCCCTGGCCCGTGGTTGTTTGAAATGTTATGTGACCATGTCGTAAAACCTGACGAATGGCGCGGGTATATAACCATAGTTTGCATATTGTATTATGTCCATATATATATATATATATCATATATACCGTTGTGTATAAGTGCGGGGTTGAAACATAACCCGTGGGTTTTTTGTTATATGACCAATGGTTTAACATGTGCGGGAGTTCCAACGGTTATGGCGGTTCAACCACTTTTATCAATGCGCGAGGTCATATGCTCTCATACGCCCAGGTGCCGAGGCGGTTACGGGTTGGCGCACCCTTAACCGTCCTACGGTTTGCACCGTTGGCACGGTTGCACCCAGTGCCGGGTTTATACGCTTTAAAATGCGTGTGAGCCAGGTTCATTCAAGGGGGTGCGAATTGTAGAACCAGAGACAACAAGCTTGAAGAGGGAGACTTCCAGAAGGCCTAACTTCTTCATTTTTCGACCGATTGAGGTGCCGAAAGAGCCCAGACAGGGGTTTTGGGACGCTAGGAAGCCATTGGAGAGTCAATTTGTTAGTTTGAGCATTGTAAGACATGTTTTTTAGCACTTTTGAGCAATTAATAATAATGATCCATTGGAAGTTGGACCAGGAGATGTAGCCCATAAGAGGGGTGAACTCCTTTATCAATTGCTGTGCTTATGTGTTTATGTTCATTGATTATGCTGTTGTCTATGTGTAATTTGCATAAGTAATCCTTTTAATTTATGTGTTGCAAACTGATCCTTTTTCTTTAAACACATAACATTCACTTGCAATAATTTTTCAAGTTTTCAAGTCTTCTTCATTTTTAGATCAAGTTGGTATCAGAGCACTGGTTTTGAAGACTTGATTGTTTGCAAGTTTTGTTTCTGATGCTCACAAGGTTGAAACTCACAAGAGGAGAAGGTCAACTTGTGGAGCCAAGTTCTTATCCGACAAGGAGGAAGCAGATTCATTCACCGCAAGTGGCAGAGAGACATTCACCAAGCACGGCTCGTGCAGAAAGTCATGAACATGTTCCAGCTGAAGAAGAAGATCTCAGGCAGAGTATCATACAGTTGAGAGATATGATGAAGGTCATGATGGAATGGAACATAATGTCGCAGGGTGAAGGCTCTAACCCTTCAATGCATAAGGGAGGCGGTGGTGACAAGACTCCAGGCGGAAATGGAGGGAATGGTGCTTCTCCACCACCCTCTCCTCCTCCATCATCATCATCTTCTTCTTCTTCTTCTTCTTCTACCAGTTTGAAACATCTTCCGAATGGGCATGGTAAAACTTCTTCGCAAATTCCTTCATTAAAGCTTGATATAAAATTTGAGTTGCCAATTTATAATGGAGAAGTTAACGTTGAAAAGTTAGATAACTGGATACGTCAAATTGAAGTCTATTCTAGAATACAAAAGATTCAAGATGATGAAACC
>ML818405.1:43335-82347 GCA_009831015.1 Picea engelmannii | reverse complement strand
AACAACTGAAACCTCTAAACTTTTCTTGCCTCTAACCTGGTTCTGAAGTTTTAAATATGGGTGATTCACTCCACAAAATTTAGAGACCTTTCCTCATTTTCTCATATTGTGTCATTTGTTACTCCAAAGAAATTGGTTTGAATACCATGAATCTTCATGACATTCTGAATAACGCATGCATATATTTTGAATACACATGAAATTTGCATAACATATTTAGAACATGAAAATTAAAGACACAAAGGAGACCACCTCCAACATATAAATCGTTTGAGTTTTGATTTTGTATTTCACAAATAACAAGATTCGAAGAATCTTAATAACAAGAGCGAATTGATCAACATGTTGGGTAAAGACACGGGAATCCATGTGGTCTCATTCTTGTCAAGAACTCGACAACCTTGGCAGGGACTTGTTGCCTTTGCAACCCCTCTTGTTTGTAATTGAAATGTCGTGTGTAGATGGTGACTTAAAGGCATTCAAGGTGTCGATGGACCAATGTTCTTTAACACGTTGTGTGGTAAATAAGGATAAGTACTCATTAATACGACCTGAAATAAATAAGGATAAGTATGCCATAATGGCACAATGACATATTTTGATTTAAGTTGATAAATATTTGATGGTTGGTGCTTGTTGAAGAGATTTAAGGCATTGTGACTTTCACTACCATAGTTTTGGGCTAGTTCATGTTTGTCACCTTGCTATGTTTTACAAACTCTGCTAAGTTTGATGGTTTATGAGAGTAGTTTTTGTTAGTTGCATGCTTTAATTGATTAAAGGTATGGTGGTTGCTAGAGAAACTATATTGCAAAATGCATGTTAGCAACATGGCAGTTGGATCTACAACCTTCTCTGACTTTCAACCTCATTTGTCATATGAGATAGTTTTAGCTTGTTCTAATTTTTCTCTTGCATCATACACTAGTCCACGGAAATGCTATTCTATATCCCAAAAGAATGAAATGATTAGTCACTCTCATTTTGGAATATCAATAAAGTATAGTGCAATTGTAGTTTTGTCTACTACAAAACCTTTGCGTGAGTGGCTTGCTACCATAGAATACGAGATTGCAAAAGAGTGAAGTTTAAGACTAATGTTGATTGAATGTATGATGTTGTTGTAACCTATGATGATAAAGAAACAAGGCATCACATTATTATTATTATTGTTAGATAAATGTTTATAGAGGTTGTTGACATGGCAGAAGTGGCAAGATTAGCATGGACTCAAACTCATTTTTGTTTGAGCACTTTTTGGTGGCTCAAACATTTGTGGAGATAGGCATGTTTACTCACTCGCCTATATCTTTGATAGATAGTGTTTGAAATAATATTTTGGTCACTCACAAAGTTTCCAATGTCGCAATGAGTTGTGTGGAGTGAATCTAACATTGTAGAAGCTTAAAGTCCCATGCTTTATTGTTGAAACTTCAACGAAAGTGACATGCATTTGTTTCCATCTAAAGTTGTTTGGTGCTAACATTAAATTGGGCGATTATGCTAATCCATACCAAAATCTTATTTGAAGTAGATCATTGTATTTATATGTAAATAATGAGATGATTGTAAAGAAAAAAATGTGATTGTAAAGATTTAGTGAGAGAAAACTTTAACTTATTTTCATTTTTATTTCCATGTACTATTGTTGTTGGTATTGTTCTTCTTGTAAGTCAACAAAAACTATTCATCGTGTTTAAACTTAAGTCACGATTTAATCAACACTCAAACTTATTTTCATTGTAGAATTAGGTAAACATTTTAAGTAGAGTATTGTATTTATATGTAAATAATAAAATAATTACAAGGAAACAAAATACAATTGTAAATATTTAGTTGAGAAAACATTCTTTTATTTTTGTTTGTATTTCTTTGTAACACACCCAACCCCCTAAGTACCCCTTTAAGGGATGGGGTATTAAATTTTCTCCTTCCTTCAACCATTTCCAAACCTCCTTTTGAGGACGCCATCATATTTTGCTCGCCAAGAGATTTCCAATGACTATAAGTTTGCTCAAAATAGAGCCCTAGATCAAAAGTTATGGCCCTTTGATGTTTTGGGCCTTTATTGGCCAAATGCCTCTGTACTGCCATGTGGATCCATGCCATTATGCCCATCTGACGTGTCATTAATGTGTCTTAACTGCAAAACGTGGTTGTTGAGTGTGTGTTGGCATGGCACCTACCACCTAGCCACCGAACCTTCGGCCTTTTATGCACCCAACGTCGAGCTCCACATCCTCCCGAATTCCACTCTCACCAGCTGATGACACATGTCTACCGGTCATCGGGACCACGAGACCTCAGGATCTCGGGACATCGGCCATCGGGGTGTCGGCCCTTTTTCATTTCGCAATGCCCCAAAACTCTCGATCCAGGATGAGTTGGCGCCCAGGGTACATGGCCCCATCATATGGTGCCACTTGTCCTTAGTCACGCTGCAACACATGACTATTGGGCACCGAGATGAGCTGGCATCTCGTACATGTTGCCCTATCCTCACATGCCACATGTCCTAACCACGACATGACACATGGCCACCGTCATCTTGTGACATGTGGCACAAGTTTTTCCCACAGAGCTCTGTCTGAAAATGCTAAAACCACTTGACACATGGAACGACTACCATGTGACACGTGGACCTCCCACATGGGCTAACGTGACATACACGTCATCGTAGCTCCCAAGGTTCACCTAATAGGATGTTGACACTTTTCCGCTCCTTATTTGTTGAATGATGTCATTCGATGTCATCTCATATCTTTCGGGCATTAGCTATCGACCTTTTCGTAAGGTCTATTTCCCAAAATCTCTCAACAGTCGAGATCTGATTACAATTGGAATCTTGGGGCATGTGGCCCTATATTGTCATGACACATGGCACTCGTACCACTCGACACGTGGCACTCATTTTCTGTTGATGTTTTGGAAGTTGCAAGAGGATATTTCCCTCCTAGATGACCTTTCTTATATGCAGAGAAGATTCCAAAAGCAAGAGATCCATTGGACATATGTTTAAATACCCTAGAAGAGAAGTCGGCCCAGAAGAATAAAGTATAATGAAAAGACACCTTCCTAGAAGAGAAGTCAACCCAACTAGAAGGACAAGAAGACTATAAATAAGGAGGCGCCATAGCTCATTTGTTCACTCACACACACTCTCTCAGCTACACAAAAGCAAGGCGCAAGTTTTGATAAGGTGGCATAGCTGCTACAATGACTCGGTTTCTTCTTGTTCGGATTTTTGGTATCTCTCTCTTGTGCACTACTCCTTGAGGAGGTGTGCTATCTTGGTTAAGTGTTGTTGTTGCAGTTGTGGTGGTATTTTTGGTTGAGATAGCCTTTGTGCTAGGGTTTATTTGATTGGACTTGCTTTGTGAATGGAATCTATCTAAGAAAGGTTGTTGATTTTTCCCTCCATTTGGGGTTTTCCCAGGATAAATCTCTTGTGTTATTTTTGTCTCATGTTTATGTTGCTACTGCTCAGTACATGATATATGTGTGTGTGTGTGTGTGTGTGTGTGTGTGTGTTAATGGTAATGAAGTAAAAGAACACAAGTAACACTAATGCTCTGTAAATAAGGAAAATCTAACATGGAATTAGAGTTGGTTACCTTCATAATAGTTTGACCACTGGAAGGAAGATCGCTACAGCGACACCTTGCAACTGCAATACTTTTCAAGCTCGTTGAGCACTATCCCATGGACGTTGGGGATAATTGTTTCACAGAGCAGTGCACCCTACCCTAGCACACCCCATGAAACCCTAATCATGTAGTTTGGTGAAGTTTGAAAGTTTTAGGTTTTTCATGGCTAGGGTTTCCACCAACGAAAAATGACAACCAACATGAGAGTTGAAGATAGATTGGATGGAGAATATAACTTCAGATCCTAGAAGCACAGATTTCTCCTCATTCTAGATGTCCTTTAGCCATTAGTGCTTCCAAGCACAAGATCGAGAAACTATAGAAGACAACCCAAGTGGAACAACAACAACGAAACTCTAGGTTTGCATATCAGGTTTGATATTTCATTATATTGTTGCAGTGTAAGTATGTGTTGTAACCAGAGTAGTAATCGTTATTTCCATTGTTATTGCTAGCTTAGTAACACTTGATTATTGTTGGTACAACTACCATTAAGTAAATGCTCATATTAATAATGCACTTGTTTACAAGATAAATTGATCTTATATAGGAGATGTTCTTGGTTGACCTTATTCCAGGCAGGTTATCTTGTAAACTCCATGGAGGTTACCATGGAGATATTGTTGTTCTTGTTTCTTGTTCCAGGCAGGTTATCTTGTAAAATCCATGGAGGTTACCATGGAGATATTGTTGTTCTTGTTTCTTGTTCCAAGCAGGTCACAGGTAATATTTTTGAGAGGGATCTATAATGATGGTTGCAGGAGGAAACATGAAGCAGACTATCCATACACAGAGTTGTGCACATCCATGTAATGAAGGAGAAGAGTAGGTCAGCACATGCAGAGGGAGTAGATGACTCGGAAGACAATATAGCTTCAGAGGGAGCATGCAGGATTAGAGTGAGCATGATCTCAGAGAGATTCAGTTGCTTAGAGACTTTCATTAGAAAGCATTCCTCTTCAGATTCAGATTCAGATTTAGATGGGAGAAATTTCATCCAGGACTGACAGACAGGAGGCTATATTCAAAACTTTAGAGACCTTAAGGAGATATGAGACCTCCTAGGAGGATTCCCTTGTTTCAGTGAAGGAATCTAGTCAAAAGGACTGGGATGTGGACCTTTTACCTTGATTCTGAGAAAAGAAGGGAAGTCTATGGTGACTTCCAAGTTGATCTACATAATCAGGCATGGTGTAGATGGCATGATAGAGATGTACAAAGCTTGACTTATGGCATGATGATTCTATGACGAGACACTTGCTCCAACATCTATAAGAAGTGTACATAGAGTAGTCACAAGATACATGAGAAGGAGTCTCATGTCTATAGATTGAAGAAGTCTTTGTATGGGCCCAAACAAGTACCTGGGACATGATATGTTAGGTCATACAGTTACTTGATGAGTTTGGGATGATTTATTTCTGACAGGGGATGAGAAGCTCATAGTTGGGTGCAAGAGGGAGCTCACTCCAGAGTTCAATATGAAGGATCTAGGTTTGATGCATTACTTCTTGGCATTGGAGGTGTGGCAGAGATGAGATGAGATTTTCCTTAGCCAAGGAAAATATACCGTTGAGATCCTACAGAGATTCAGGATGATGGAATACAAGTCCATGACACGATAAATCTGAAGCTCTTGAGTGATTCATCTTTAGAATTGATGGATCCCATGATGTACAAACATCTGATTGAATCCTTGATGTACTTGGTTAACACCAGGCTGAACATATGTTTTGCAATGAATACCTTGAGTCAACACATGGTTGAACCCAAACAACTACAAGTTTATACAGACTCTGACTGGGCAGGGAGTGCAATGGATTGAAAGAGTACTTATGGATGCTAATTTAGTTTGGGATCAGTATGATCTCATGGTTGAGAAGGGAGCATACATTAGTGGCAATCAGTACAACAAAGGCAGAGTATATAGCAACCAATATTGGAAGTCATGAAAGCAGTTTCTTGCAGGACTTCATTTGAGACATGATGCAGAAGGGAGTTGTGAAATCTCTAGTACACGTCCACATATGAGTAGCATCGGGAAGACATTCTCCCAGATTGGCCATGTTGATTTGACCAAGGGAGAATGATACATTCACTCACATGATTAACCACGATGATTTGGTTAGTGGTGAATGGCCCAGGCACAATATTTCTCCTATTAGTCATGGTGATTTGACTAGGAGCGGAAAGACTCGAGGTGCTCCAAAGACAAGCTTGGTGTGATGTAGAATGTCCACTCTTGTTGAGAGGGAGGTGTGGTGTTTCTTCTCATGCCAGCTAACCCCTCTGGCTAAGGGTTCCCTGGATCAGTCTTGCGACTGAGGGGGTAATGCATTGCCGAACCTGATGAGAGAAGAAACATCACATGCATAGTCGTGAGGACTATGGGAGTAGCTTCGTGCTACTGGATGAGACTATAACTATGGATGATGGCATATTGTAGTACTTGTGTGCTACTAGTTGATTGTTGCATAGTTATAAAGACATCAACTATGACTATGGCTAATGGCATATTGTAGTAACTATGTGTTACTAGTTGATTATCGCATAATCATAGGTATGACTATGGATGATGGCATATTGTAATGGTTGTGTGCCACTAGTTGATTGTTACATAGTCATACAGATCCTGACTATGGTTGAGGGCATATTGTAGTAGATTTGTGCTATTAGTTGATTTTTGCATAGTCATGGAGGTGGAAGACTATGATTATGGCTGAGGGCATATTGTAGTGGTTGTGTGCCACTAGTTGATTGCTACATAATCATAGACACTGTTGTATTGCATGGTGGTATCTTGTGTAGTTATCATTTGATTGCAGGAGAGAGACATTATGTCTCTGTATAGTAGTTGTGTGCTACTTGGAGTGGTTGTGCACCATTGGATAGTATTTATGTACTACTATGGATCGACATAGTCATGTTCTACTAAGATGGCATTGTAGTAGTTGTGCGCTACTAGTTGATTGTCATGGAGACTACCAGTTCACATTGGGAGTAGCTGAGTGTTACTTGATTGCAGAGACTGTGGCAGACGATTCGAGCTACCGATGGAATTGTGGCACTTGTGTGCTACCACCTGATTGCAAAGTAGTCAGTGGACTCCTAGATGAATACATCGTGAAAGATGCCTCCCTAGCTAAGAGGGAGTGTTGATGTTTTGGTAACTGCGGGAGGATATTTCCGTCCTAGATGACCTTTCTCAGATGTAGAGAAGATTCCAGAAGTAAGAGATCCATTGGACATATGTTGAAATACCCTAGAAGAGAAGTCGCCCCAGCTAGAAGGACATGAAGACTATAAATAAGGAGGCATCCTAGCTCGTTTGTTCACTCACACACACACTCTCAACTACACATAAGCAAGCCACAAATTTGGAGAAGATGATGTAGATATTGCAGTGACTCAGTTTCTCCTTGTTCAGTCTTTTGATATCTCTCTCTCTTGTGCGCTACTCCTTGAGGAGGTGCACTATCTTGGTGTAGTGTTGTTGCTGCAACTGTGGTGGTATTTCTAGTTGAGTTAGACTTTGTGCTAGGGTTTATCTAATTGGACTTGCTTTATGAACAAAATATATCTAAGAAAGGTTGTTGGGTTTTTCCCCCATTTGGGGTTTTCCCAGGATAAATCTCTTGTGTTCTTTTTTTCTCATGTTTATACTGTTATTGCTCAATACATGATATATGTGTGTGTGTGTGTTAATGGCAATGAAGTAAAAGAACACAAGTAACACTAATGCTCTGTAAATAATGAAAATATAACATTTTCCACCAGGACCTTCCTCCAAATATGGAAAATCAAGGTGACACCTGGCACCATCGAGGGGTGACACATGGCCCTCCCTCCTCATGACACATGGTGCCACCACGTAATCACAGACATCGGGACTGTGGCCCCTTACAGACCTCTTGTAGATTAAAACCTCTGGTGTCTATCGTCCGAGGATTATGAGATACTTAAGTAGGATAATCCCATGATTAAGGGATGGATTACCACGTTGATTCTCAGGGTTACGGGTCTACAAGATCTATGGATGAGATCTCTCATGCTCAGATCCGACGGTTGTTAAGTTTTCCTTTCACGATTCTGGTGTGGTCGCGGCTTCAAGCATTTGACAATGGATTTTAGGTCATCAATCCATAGATCGATGGTTCTCATCTCTATAGACTTCGGATTGCAACATTTTCCCTATCTCCTGTAGCCTAAAACTCCCCAAGGTCTGTTGTCCGGGGATTACAAGGTGCTTAAGGACTGTTAATCATGGGGTTACGACCCTTGGTCTTCACCATAAGATCTATGGCTTAGTTCTATTGGCTCTCTAGATCTAACGACTCAGGTTTAAGGCACTCTTCTGAAGGCTTGAGCCTAACCGGGGTGCACACTTGACTTGCCAGTGAATCAAATGCTGACATGTATCAATCTATTGACCTCATGTCTGCCATGCTAGCATGACACGTCTCTTCTGATGTCACCCTCTCTCTCTCTCAAGATTATGCTTATAATTACAGGTTTGGAACCCTAGCCCCAGGTATCAGGTATCGAGACTTCCAAAGGGGTTTGGACTTAGAATTCCCCCGAGGTTTGATGCTACAGTGCCCCAATACACTAGACTCCCTCCTGAGCTTTAACGAAGATATATGGTTGATATCTCTCGACCAGTAGATTCTATGGTTGGCAAACCCAGGTGATGATACAAAGGCTTAGACCTGACAAGGCCCACACTCAAATAATTTGCGAACCAAGAGTTGAAAAGTGTCGCCCCAGTGACACCCTAGCTACCATGTTGGCACAACACATCACAACAACATCACTCTCTCACTATTCTACAAAGGAGAATTCCAACAATTAATTAGGCCATCTTTGGACGACAAAGATCTACTCCAGCTTGGGGATCAACGATTGTTGAGTCTCTTCGCTCCTATAGCAACATACATGCATGAATTTGTGTTATTTTTCCTTGGTAAGCATGCACATATTATTACCATCGGTTGAGTAAGGCATATGCCATTTCTTTAATTCTACTATCACTCGAAATGCAGAGACTCGTTAATTAAATGACATATGGCTTGCTAATCAAGCTAACACATTCACAAGTAATACCAACATTTCAGCTATTGAATCCATTTACAAACATTCATTTTCATAAATACATTTATAGGTATAAATCATTCAACTACGTGGGTTTTCCAAGAAGACAATATCAATCCCATTTACCAGGAATGCACATTTACAATACAGTCATAGGTACCCAGCTATTCATTTTAACTCATTTACACAGGGGATAAGGAATACTTATTTGTTACAAGATTGTAACCAACCAACTGATTGTGGGTGTTCGCCTTTCCACCCAACTGTAGTCTCTGCATGCTCAGTTACTTCAACAACAGGCCACCCCCATGCCAAGCCACGATACCACCAAGGAGTTTGGTGCTCATATTCTCAGGAAAAATTTACAGATGAAGGTTACTCTCCTTCACACTACTCTTAGCTCATATTTTCTCACACCCCCCTGGCTTAGTTCGACTGCAAGGTTTATCATATGCTTTCTCAGCATCAAGCTCGCACCCTTCACAACTCAGGTTGGGTTTTCTGGGCTCTCCCCCCAAAATTTAGAGCTCTTCTCTCCTCTAGTCATGCACCCTCCTCTCTATCTGCATGTGTGCCTTCTCTTGCATGCCTCCACATAGGAAGGTTCTGGACCTGTCCTCCCCACATGGTCAATATTTGTTGCAAGGATGGTACTATGTGGTACCTTTGGCTGATAGTTCAACTGTCCTAGCCATGTCTTTCATACCCATATTCATTGAGGGTGGTTGGTTTCTCAACCACTAGCCTTTCCTCATTGACTGCTTTTCCTTGAAATCAGAGTTAAAGGGAATATCTGAATATTCCCAAAATCAAATGTTATCAGCAAGGCGACTTGGGTCCTCTTTAGCATGAGGAACCCCTCTCTAGGTTTTCTTCACTCTTTCCCCTAGTGGTATCATGGCCAGTACTTTAAGGCTTCACTCCACAGTGAGTTTTTTGGCATTTACAATTAAACAATATTTACATGTCATTGCATGGAAATCACCAATCGTGATTAATTACATATACTCAGGGTTTAGAGAGGGGGTGTTAAAATCCCCTCCACCTTCAAGGAACATTGTCCTTAGCGTTCTTTACTTCTCAGCAACACCTTCCATGCCTTCTTATTTCAATTGCCTCAACAATGTTATTCCTCTTCTTGGTCCGGTCCTTTCCCAGACTCTTGGCCTTTGTTACATGCCTATAATAATTTCAAACAACAAGCATAATAATTACCATTTCATGAAAAAAAAAATAGTTTATTGTTGTTCAAAACTCAAGAGGAAATATTCATATCAACACAATATTTATCTATGCAATTTCATGGATCCACATCCAATTGGTTGTCTTACTAACTTGGCTTACTGTTTTTCCTTGACATGCCCATTATGTGCATGATCCCAACTAATAATTTACAAGAATTGACTAAGTCTCCTCTTCCTTTCGGTTACTCACCCTCCTGATCCGGGCTCAAGCATCCCCTTCTCTGCTATATAGTCCCTCGAGTGATCCATCTTGTCTTGCCAAGGTTTTCTTGCACAAGAAGATTTTTTGAGACTTCACCAATTCTTACAGGCAAGATGTCCCTATGGCTTTCTCTTACTGAGGAATCCCTCTGGCTTGTTTTACCACAACACATCATTCTCTATGGCGATAATGAATTATCACAGGGTTCTCATGTCACATAGTGTCCTTTTTCCACACTTTCCAAGTAGAGGTCATGGAGTTGACCCATTGGGGACACGTTTTTTCAAAGTGATTATGTTGGTGATATGAGCAAAAGTTGTCACCGTTCAAGGTATCTAGATTCAGCGTGAGTTGTGGTGTTGCGGGTGGTTTGGGATGGTTGTCATTTCTCTTGAAGAATGGATGGAAAGGTATAGTTCTTGAAGGTCCTTCTCCAACGTTCTTCTTGAGATTGACAAATTCATTAAACAACTTCTTAACTAACTTAAACACACTATCAATATCCTTTGGTTCCTTTTTAGGGGGTTTTTCAGCTATAGTGGTTTCTTCCCGAATGATTTTATCTCTTCAGAGTGTGGGTGGATATCATAAGAGGATAACTCCTTTTCAATAGTTTCAACTTCTTCAAAATTTCGAGCCAACATGTCCCTACCAACCCTTTTTGCAAACCTGCTTATAGAAAGAACTAGAGATGAAGTGTAGTATTCTATGGCTAAAGATTGTAAAGGGGTTGTATCGACAGTCAACTTGGCGAGGATTGTAATGGAATGCAAATTGAAATCGTTCACTTTTTCTCTTTTTTTCCATTTTTATGGCTCCTAGTTCTTTGTATAAGGCATCAATAGTTTTTTGCTTCCCAAACTTTCCAATAAAAACCTTTTCAAAGTCTTCCCAAATGGTTATAATTGAGTGGAATATTAAAGTACTAGGTGGACACTCTACCTACAAAGGTGTAAGGAAAAATCCTACAAACCATGACTTCATTTCGAACATTGAGTAGGCACATGGATAAAAATAAGTTTTTAACGTGATCCTCAGGTGAACCAACCTTGTCTGGGTCAAAATTCAGAAGGAGATTTTCCGGTTTTCTGGGTATTTGATGTAATGGATTTGCCAAATTTAGAGCACCTTTAGACAACCATGGTGGAATTACTACTCTTCGCTCTTAACGTTCACCCATCAATTGTTCGAGATTGATTTATGTTTTTTCACCATTAAAATCGTGTTTCATTTTGGGAGGGGTAGGAGGAATTCAATTTAAGGGTACATGTACTTCCTAGAGAACAATTTCAATCAGATCTTCAACAAAGTCAACTTGAATGGTGGGATGTTTTTCTAGTCATGTTACATGGGTAGTTCTCCTCCTTGCTAAATCCAATTTTGTGGGTAATTTTCCAAGTAACTTGGTGTAGGCTTGAGTGATACAACGAGTTTCAATAAATTATTCATAGGGTATAAGAAACCAAGTTAATGTATGGGTTTTAGGACTGCCATTGGAACTTTGGAATGCATGATTTGTGTCTTCAAAGGTAACCTACTATTCTGGATTGATGTTAGGAAAAAGAGTTGGACCAAGAGTCTTTTCATAGGACATGATGCGATTATGTAGTGTGTTTATGTAAGCCATACAATTTCACGCCCTCCTTCTAGCGCCAATTCTATTGATGGGGATGAATTATCCCTGCAACAGTAAGGGGTACTCCCAATGCAATTCCCAATTAGACTATGCATCGTTTGGTTTAAGAGACCCATCTAGAATCTGGCCTGGCTGCCATTATTGGTTATGAGAGTGAAGGTGAATGGTTATGCAATGTAAAGATGTAGATGAAGACTATGTATGAAAAAGAATCTAACCCACTTGTAATCTATCCTATCCTATCCTATCATATCCTATCTAGGAGTGAACCATCATAACTGAATGATTTGTAAAGAAACTAAACTCTGTTGGAAACCCTCACTCAAATAGTTGTAATGAAGGTGCAAAGTTAGAAACACATGCACACAAATATATAACTAGAAAAGTCTAAAATATATTTATGCATACATCACAACCCATGTGCTTAGGACATGCAAAATATAAGAAAGAATAACCAAACTACAAGAGTGACATAGATTACATCAGATAAGTCTAAAGGTAAGCATATCCTTATAGCCCATGTGAACAACATACATTTCACTTGAAATAGTTCACATCAAAACAACAACACATGCAAGTTCTTCTCTATTTCAAAAACTGGCCCCCGGGGCTTCTCAATATTCATTAACCAAGTATTTTCTCAAAAAACAAGTTCTAGAGTGTATACAAAGCTTGAAGAGCCCCTTCAAAGTGGATCTCTTCCCATATTTGTACCATTTTTTCTAACTCCCTTGTGACTTCTTGTATTCCCCTAAAAGAAATGGTTACAAAAGGTGACCTTTCAAATTCCTTGCCTAGGATTGTGACACATGTGGGGGGAAAAGACAAAACTAAGGGTGGTTGGAAAAAGACAAAATAAGAAGCAACTGACAACAATTTTGAATTGTTATTTTGTCTTTATCATGGACTCTTGTCCTAGATATATGCTATCCACATTTCCAGCTAGTCATACAATGTTGATATTCGACAGTATGCTAATTCCTCGAGGGTAGTTGCGTGCATGGTTGTGTTGTCTTTGAGGGTCTATATGTCCTTAAATAACGTAGCCATGAATGCTTGAATCATACTATGGAATTTGGTTGGTTGTATGAGATGTTGCTCAATTAAGTCCATTGTTACTATGGTGGCCGATTTGGTGACTTCTCATATATCACTTGTGTTGTCATGTATCTTATTGACCAGTTCCTCCATCATGAGGTTATTTCCAAGCTATTCTAACTGGGGGAGTCGACATATCTTTATCAATTCTTGTGCTGCCTTGTGCAAGCATGAACACATTGCTATTGAGCTAGTTGTTTCTCTGTCTACCCTTTATCCCACTTTTTGGCAGCGCTCCAATGAGTAGAGATCCATTTTTCTTTCGATTCTTGAAGGGAGAGGGAGCTCGACTGGTGCATCAAGATTTTTTGCGATCCACCTCTCTATATCATCTATACCCTCTTGTATGGTGTTAATATTTGAATTCTTAGCCTTTACCCTGCTCTGTTGATCGATGATGGTGGCAACTACAACCTGGAACATGTGTAGGTGGGAATAGACGTCAATTATAGCTTCCTATAGCTCCATTCTGACCTTCTCTTTACTTGCCTTGAATATTTGAAGGATTCCCTCATCGATCTTTACGTAATGAAGCTTTTTCTCTAGCTCTTTGATCCTTGCTTTTTTCTCCAGGTTTTGTTGGTGTAGTTTTTGGACATTATCTTTTGTTGTGTTCATGAAAGCAGAGCCAGCGAGGCTATGGAAACCAGATCTTCACTGGCATTTCATGTTATGGGAGTTTTCATGAGAACTGAAATTGGATTTCCCTCGGTCACTAGCAATTTCTTCACTTCTTCATGCAAAATCGTGCTCGACACTTTGTCGTATGTGAATTTCTTTAGGTTGGGTACTTCACTTGGCTTAAATGGAGTACAAAGTCTCAAACCTAATCTGTTAAATGGTGTATGTCTATTGGCACCTATTGTTGATATCTATGGGATATCGATGTTCATCGGTTGAGCATAGTCATTTCTTGTTTCAACACTATTCTTTTGTCATTCTTCTTTAGCTTCTTTATCGATCACTTCCTTAGTTGCCTTTTTTGTTTCCTCTGTCATTTTTGATGCATCTGTTCTCGCCTTCTTGAATGTTGTTTTTTGTTCGGCTTCCTTCTATGCACCTAGATTTTCTCTTGCTTCTGCAACGACTGTTGTTGCGTCAACTTTGGCTTTGGCTTTAGCATATTCTACAATTTTTCTCTTCTTTTCAACAACATCATTCTTTTTCTTAAGGACCTTTTCTTTTTTCCCCCTCTTTTTATCTGTTGTTGTTTCTTCTTCCCTAGTAGATCCCGACTACATAGATGTGGTTGCAGTTGATCCTTTTTCCATTGCCTCTTCTTCTTCCTTCTTTCTAGCCTCTTTTCTTGCTTTTTCTTCATCTGCTATCATCCCTAAGAGCTTGCCTCGTCTCTTTAAGACGATTTCATCGTAGTTCCTTGTGTTATAGTGTATTTCTTCTTCTTCCCAAACATCTGATGTGTATTCCTAAGGCATACTTAGCTTGTTGAAATGATTTTTGACAACCCTCTTTTTGTCTTATCTCTTGAACCTCTCTTCTCCGAAGTGGTACGATAGTTGTACATCCACATATTCCCGGGCTTATTTTGTGTTTGTGAAGAAGTAGGCACCGATGTATAGCGGGAGCAGTGGCCATATAACTTTCTTATCTCTGTAAATCATTCCCTCAACTTTGTTGATCACCATTTGATAAGCCACTTCCTGGAGCACTAGTCTGTCTGGTACAAACCGAGGAAGAAGATGGTGGATTTCATAACACAATACACATTGATATAAGTGTCATGCTCCATCAAGTATCGATCCCCAATCCTCTTGATGAAATATATTACTTTGTCAGTAATACATGGGGCTGGTGTGCAGAAGATGAACTCATATAATGAAGCTAGGAAGTGCTCACAGATCTTTTGATACTTTGTTTTGTACTTGTTCTCCTAGAGCACTTTGTAATATATATGAATGGTTGTGTCTGTCGGTTTCCATTACCAACCCATCTTTGGGTATTGGTGGGCCATGCACATGATGTCTATGAGGTACTAAGACATATGGAAGCTCATGAAGGTCCCGAGTTGTGATTCTACGCCTGTTGTAATGGATTCTACTAGTTTTTCTGATAGGATATCATCCAAGTTGAATGATAATCCTTTATCTGCGCAGTAGTAAATCGACGACATATATGATAGGGGAAATTTGGAGGCATTTTTCTCCCTGTACAACCTGCATAACATGGCCACCATGTATTGATAAGGTTTTCTAAGCACGATTGTAGGATATTCGCCGATGGGTCTGAGTTTGAACTTCTTATCTAGTTTGTACCAGATGCGACATAGCTCCTTCGCTATATGCTTGAACTCGCCAAGAAGTTCATTGTCTAGTCTCTTGGTCCCTTTCTCCAGATGATAGAATTTGGCCAGGTCTTCGAGCTGGAATGATGTTATAGGTTCTCCCCTAGTGTTGAAAATGTGCATATTCCCCAAGCTCACATGCTTTAGTATCCAAGTGATGGTGTTAGTCCAGGGGATTACAACAACGCATGATGATACTCTGTGAATTCCAAACCTTCTTATGTTTTTCAAAATCTTGAGTTCATCCTGGTCCTTTGCATCAGTGGTGAAGTTTTTTTTTTGAACATTTGATATATGTCACCTCATTTGAGTACATATTATCCCCTTTCTAGGAATCCAGAGCATACCAGTGGTGTCATTATATATTTTCCCAGCAATGTCTGGCTCATCATTGATCTGTCGGGTGCTCCTGGAGGCCTCGATGGCAGGTGCCTTGCTAGTTTCTTCTTCCTCAAAGACATATCTGAATCTATAAAGCAAATATGATATCAGTGCAAAGACAAATCCATAATTGATACATATATATCCATAAATAATTTGTCTAAGTATCTCACATGAAATACTTAAGGAATCACTAGTGTTCATACTTTGTGGGATGTCGTCATGAGAAGAAGAGAGTATGATAGTGGGCATTGTTTAAATCTTGGTGGAAATCCAGAGAGAAAATCACATTGAAAATATTAATAGGCTTGAAACCAGAGCATTTCTTATGAACTGCTCTAATGCCTATCAGAGGAGATGATGTTAACTATGCCGATGGGTTAATAAACAACTAGCGAAGTTGGTGTGAAGGTTTTCGATGGGACTAGAGAGGTTCATGCAAAGAGATTTGGTGTGCACTAGATGGGTTAGCATAAAGTGTGTCGATGACCATTTTACACATTGGAGAAGTTTACGAAAAATTCTTTGAAGACACCAAAGCACTTTATATCAAGCTTACCGATGGACAGGTGTAGATACCAGAGAATTTGGCATGAAACCCTCTGGTTTACATCGAATATATTCATGTTAACTCCTTTGGTACTATTAGTGGAGTCCGTGGTGAATTCTCTGGTTCTCAATACCTAAAAAAAAAAAAGTTCATCAACTAAACCAATGAAGGTTTCTCTGCTTTACATTTTAGGGATAATGGAAGGTCGAGGTATTGTGTCTCGATCATCGTCAGGCATGGAGGATAAAGTTTAGGCAAGCTATAGAATGACCCAGGGAATGAAAAAAAACTACGTCAAGAGCCGTAAACACGATATTGGCGCCTCTACAAAGTTAGAGGTATCAAAATTGAGGTGACAATAACTGTGTGTTCAACCTCGATGGAGTTGGTTAATGGATATTCGACTTCATTGGTGAAATTAGGTAGGCTCTGAGAGAATATTTTCATCGTGTCCACACCAGAGATGGTTTTATGTGCTCAGGTTATGGATAATTAACAATGATGGCTGGTGGGATGGGGGTAAGGTGCTAGTCGGACATGGTAGTAGGTCTCGCAAACATGAGGTAGAGACCCTTTTCTTATGAAAATCAAAACCCTAACACTAACAACATAAACCAGTGAGAGAAAAGGGTATGGGTGATTTTTAGCACTTACCTAGAAAAAATGCCACATGGGGGAAAGGTAGTCGGGAAATGGTAAATCGAAAATACAACGCCCTCACTCCTTCAATAGCTTTGCATTTTCATTGGCAACCTCTCTCTCTCTTTCTCGTGGATGTTCAACCAAAAATGGTCGAGAGATTGGAGGTGAGTATGCTTTTATAGCAACAAGTGAAATAAATGCCATGAGAGGAAGGTACATTCATATCAAAGGATTTTAAGGGAATTTATTCGATATACATTGAAGGATTTTGTGTTAAAGTCCCCGGTGTAAACTAGAGGACTTCTCGTGAAACACATCGATGGTCATGGAGGGTAAAGGATGAAATCCTCTGGTTTGAATGAAGGAGTTAGTGAAAACTCCTCGATTCAAAACAAAGGAGTTAATACAAAGTCATGCAATGGTTATGAGGAGAAGGTGGGGACTCCTTCGGTTCGGTCGAAGGAGTTTATGGGAACTCGTTCGGTTGAACCGAAAAAGTTAAGTTAAAGTTGTGCAATGGTAAAAAGACTCTTCAGAGGCTTTTGAAGGAAGTGTCTCGATTGTTACCGGAGGAGATGAAGGAAACTCCTCCAGTGTGCATCGAAGGAGTTTAAGGAAACTCCTACAATGTACACCGAAGGAGATTACATTAACTCATCCAAAAAAAAAAGATCTTTACTTCAAAAATTTTCTTAAGTGCCCAAAAACAGAATTGCAAACTCAACCAAAATATGGAACTTGAAGTAGCTTGCTTAGAGAGGAGGGGGAAATCATGTTCAAAACTCAAGTCAAGAGGTTTTCAAAAAAGAGCGAAAATAAAATGGGCTCCATTTTCTTTGGTGAGGCATTTTCAAGAAGAAAACATGAGAAAAAGGAGGGTTGTTTGTGCTTGGCACAACACAGATCTACATTTCTGCATATTGAACCTTTGCAATATTGTCTCGATATATTTCCTTTGATTTAACCAGAGTATATTTTTTTCCCAATCTCTTTTAATTTCCCTTCCCAAAATGAAATTTGCAGCACCCATATCCTTCATGTCAAATTTAGAGGACAAATGAGTTTTCACATCTTGGATAATCTCCTCATTGTTTCCTATCAACAACATGTCATCCAAATACAATACCAAATAAATAAGATGATCACTGACTAATTTGAAATAGACACAGTGATTGGCTTTTCTCCTTGTGAATCCAAGTCCCAACATATGAGTATCAAATTTTTGATACCACATCCTTGGTGATTTCTTTAACCCATACACAGACGTTTTTATCTTACACACCAACTCTTTCTTTCCCTTCACTACAAAACCTTCTGGATGTTTCATGTAGATTTCTTCTTCCAGATCCTCATGTAGGAAGGTTGTCTTCACATCCATCTATTCTACTTCAAAATTGAAAGAAGCAACAACAGATAAAATGAATCTAATAGAATGTAACTTGGAAACAAGAGAAAACTTTTCACCAAAGTCAATTTTCCCTACATGGGAATAACCTTTTGCTACTAATTGAGCTTTGTATTTCTCCACTTAGCCTTATGCATTAAAATTCTTCTTAAACACCCATTTGTTGCCAATAGGATTTGTTCTAGTTGACAACTCTACTAGATCCCAAGCCTCATTCTTGTCCAAGGATGCCATTTCTTCCACCATGCAATTTTTCCAGAGTTTGTCATCCTCTGAACCTACAACCTCCCTAACATTTCTTGGATCATCATTAGTAATAGACATACAAAAAATTGAATGGAAATTAGGTGGATTATACCTTCCTGGTGCCTTGTTTCCCTAACCGATCTCCTCAATACTGGAGTATGGGGCTCTTATTCTTTTGGTTGTCATTCTTCTGTAGAGTCTGATTCATCATCCTTCAATTCAAACTCTATTTTCTCTGGTTATTCCTCCCTTGGTAGCAATTCTTGTTTGAAAACATCTTTGATGTCTCTAAATACCACATCTCAACTATACACTACCTTTTTAGTTTTTGGGTTCCAAAGCTTATAACCTTTCAAACTATTTTTATATCCAATAAAGATACACTTTTAAGCATTTTTATCTAGCTTACTTATATTTTCCAGTGGAACATGTACATAGGAATCATAGCCAAATACCCTGAGATGTGTAAGAGAGGGTTTCTTCCTAGTCCACACCTCATTTGGAGTCTTCTCATCTAGAGATGATGAGGGTGATTGATTAACTAGGTAACATGCAATACCCACTACCTCTGCCCATAATTCCTATCCTAACCCAGCACCACTGAGCATGCTCCTTGCTCTTTCCATCATTGTCTTATTCATCCTTTCTACAACTCCATTATTTCGAGGTGTGTATGGACTAGTATTCTTCCTTGATATCCCACACTTCTTATAAAATTCTTCGAATTCATTTTCATAGAATTCTCCACCAATATCCGTCCTCCACACCTTAATTCTCTACTTTGTACGATTCTCCACAAGAGCGTTACACTCTTTAAACTTGCCAATGACTTCATATTTCTTCTTGAGGAAATAAATACATGTATTCGTCAAGGATTCGTCTATAAATGAGACATAGTGCACATATTTACCTAATGATTGAATCGACATAGGTCCAAACACATCACTCTGCATCAACTGTAATATTCCCTTTGCCCTCGTAGCACTGGAGGATAATCTTACATGATTCTTCTTCACATATAAGAAATGTTCATAGAAATCGAATTCCAAAGAGCAATTGGACATCCCTTCAACCATACCTTTATCGTGTAGTAATCGAAGGCCCTTCTCTCTGATATGCCATAGTATTTGATGCCACAACACAGTCTTTTCTCTAGAGATTGTAGGCATTTTTCCTTCTTCAAATCCAATCTCAGGAACAATGGAACTATTGCACCCATCCCTAATAGTGTTTCCTAGTAGCTTATATAGAGTTCCAATCTGAAATTCCGTCAGCAACACCATTGCCCCTTGAACCATCCTGTAGGTTTCCTTCTCAACACTGTTTTTACACCTACATCATCCAGCTTTCTTATAGAAATCAAATTCCTAGCCAATCCAGGGATGTGCAACATAGATAATTTTAAGGATGGAAATTCACCTCAAACCGTAGAAACCTTGGTGAATCTTATTAGTCCTTAATATGCAAACTATAGAATGTTTGGCGATATTTTTGTGAAAATATTCAAATTTATAAGGATTTTATATAGTTTTTATAAAATGTGGGCTATTTTTTAGGTAAAAAAAAATTAGTCTATAAAATTTGGGCGAATCATTTTTAGAAAAAATGGAATTTGGTGAATCTTTTTTTGGAAAAAAACATGGAAAAATATCCCACGGGAAATATATAGCCCCCAAAATTTTCTATCATGCATAACACCATGGAGTGTTCTAATCCTATCATCCCTAAGCATCGACTTGACTTTTATTCATCCTATGACTTTTCATACTCATAAAACCACTCCCTGTGATAATTCATATGAAAGGATGCACCTGAGTTTACCATCCATGCCTCATGATCTACATCTGTGCTTGAAGAAACCAAGTACACATCCCTTCCTTCATCTATGAAGGTTTTTTATTCTGTAAAAGGGGCATCATCATATCCCTTTCGTCTCTCAACACTTTTGGATCACATTGTTTCTTGTAATGCCCTTCCTTTCCACATCTCCAACACACCTTTACAAATTTTTTGGGAGATTTTGATATTCCCCTAGATTTAGGTCTCTGACTTGAGCACTTATTTCTATTTCTTTCCTGGAAGCATCCTCTTGCAAATAAGGAATTTGTGCTCTGGTTTTCCATGTTTTTCTGCCTCATCTCTTCCGACAATAAGGATGAGACAACATCATCAAAACTTAAATTCGTTGCATTACTACCTATGGTCACAACTAGACTATCCCACAATTCTGGTAAAGATCACAATAAACTGATACACTTTATCTTCATCATAAATCTTAATAATAACAAATAATAACTGACTTACTATAGTATTGAAGGCGTTCAAATGCTTTGTCACTGAGTTTCCATATTTCATCCTTAGGTTGTACAACTTCTTATGTAAGAATAATTTGTTTACCAAGTACTTAGACTCATACAAATCCCCTAACTTATACCATAATTCTTGGTTGTAGCTTCCCCTGACACATTCAGTAAGGGTTAAGGGGAAGCTACAACCAAGCATTATGGAATAAGTTAGGGGCTGTGTATCAGTCTAAGTCCCCGGTAAACAAAATATTCATGCATAAGAAGTTGTACAACCTAAGGATAGTATTCATATCAATGGGGATTCCACTAAAGGGTCAACTAACCATTCCTCAAGCATAATATTCTTCTTAAGGGGGGGTCCCGAGGAAGGGCCTATTAACCTTTCTTACAAATTGTTTTTCCCATTGAGGGGAGCTAGGGGAAGATTCAATTAACCCTTACTCTAGATTATATTTTACATTGAGAGAATCCCAAGGAAGTGTTGACCTGCCCTTCTTCAAGGGTAGTATTCACATCGATGGGGATCTTAGGGAAGGGTCAGCTGACCCTTCCTCAAGCATAGTATTCTTGTCAAAGGTGAGTTGAAGAAGGGTTAGTTGAGCCTTCCTTGAGGATAGTATTCTTGTTGAAGAAGAGTTGGGAAAGGCCATGCACATGATGTCTATGAGGTACTAAGACAGATGGAAGATCAGGAAGGTCCCGAGCTAGGATTCTATGCCTGTTGTGATGGATTCTACTAGTTTTTATGATAGGATATCATCCAAGTTGAACGATAATCCTTTATATGCGCAGTAGTAAATCAACGACATATATGATAGGGAAAATTTGGAGGCATCTTTCTCCATGTACAACCTGCATAACATGGCCACCATGTATTGATAAGGTTTTCTAAGCACGATTGTAGGATATCCACTGATGGGTCTAAGTTTGAACTGCTTATCTAGTTTGTACCAGATGCAACATAACTCCTTGGCTATATGCTTGAAATCGCTAAGAAGTTCATTGTCTAGCCTCTTGGTCCCTTTCTCCAGATGATAGAATTTGGCCAGGTATTCGAGCTGGAATGACGCTACCTATTCCCCAAGCTCACATGCTTTGGTATCCAGGTGATGGTGTCAGTGAAGGGGATTACAACAACACAGGATGCTACTCTGTGAACTCCAAACCTTATGATGTTTTTCAAAATCTTGAGTTCGTTCTGGTCCTTTGCATGAGTGGTGAAGGTTTTTTTTTTGAACATTTGATATATGTCACCCGATCTGAGTACATATTTTCCCTTTTCTAGGAATCCATAGGTGTCATTATATATTGCCCCAACAATGTCTGACTCATCATTGATTTGGTGGGTGCTCCTGGAGGCCTCGATGGCAGGTGCCTTGCTAGTTTCTTCTTCCTTAGAGACATATTTGAATCTATAAAGCAAATATGATATCAGTGCAAAGACAAATCCATAATTGATACATATATATCCAAAAATAATTTGTCTAAGTATCTCACATGAAATACCTAAGGAATCACTGGTGTTGATACTGGGTGGGATGCCGTCATCAGAAGAAGAGAGTATGATATCGGGCATTGTTTAAATCTTGGTGGAAATCCAGAGTGAATATCACATTGAAATATTAATAGGATTGAAACCCGAGCAATTATTATGAACTGCTCCGATGCCTATCGAAGGAGATGATGTTAACTATGCTGATGGGTTAATACACAACCAGAGAAGTTAGTGTGAAGGTTTTCGATGGGACTGGAGAGGTTCATGCAAAGAGATTCAGTGTGCACTAGATGGGTTAGCTTAAAGTGTGTCGATGACCATTTTACACATCGTAGAAGTTTACGAAAAAGTTTTTGAAGACACCAGAGCACTTTATATCAAGCTTACTGATGGACAGGCATAGATACCAGATAATTTGGCATGAAACCCTCTAGTTTACACTAGAGATATTCATGTTAACTCCTTCGGTACTATTAGAGGAATCCGTAGTGAATTCTCTGGTTCTCAATACCTAAAAAAAAAACCAAGTTCATCAACTGAACCAGTGAATGTTTCTCCTCTTTATATTTTAGGGATGAATGGAAGGTTGAGGGATTATGTCTCGATCATTGTCAGGAATGGAGGATAAAGTTTAGGCAAGCTATAGAATGACCTAGGGAATGAAAAAAACTACACCAAGAGCCATAAACACGAGATTGGTGCCTCTAAAAAGTTAAAGGTATCACAATTGAGGCGACAATAACTGTGTGTTCAACCTCCATGGAGTTGGTTGATGGATATTCAACTTTGTTGGTGAACTTAGGTAGGCTATGAGGGCATATTTTCATTGTGGCCACACCAAATATGGTTTATGTGCTTAGGTTATGGATAACTAACAGTGATGATCAGTGGGCTGGGGGTAAGGTGCTAGTCGGACATGGTAGCAGGTCTGGCAAACATGAGGTAGAGACCCTTTGCTTATGAAACTCAAAACCCTAACACTAGCAACATAAACTAGTGAGAGAGAAGGGTATGGGTGAATTTTAGGGATTACCTAGAAAAAATGCCACATGGGGGAAAGGTAGCCTGGAAATGGTAAATCGAAAATGCGACGTCCTCACTCCTTCGATAGATTTTCGTTTTCGTTGGCAACCTCTCTCTCTCTCTTTCTCGTCGATGTTTGACAAAAAATGGTCAAGAGATCGGAGGTGAGTATGATTTTATAGCACCAAGCAATATACATGCCATGTGATGAATTTACATTCCTATCAGAGGATTTTAAGGGAATTTCTTCGATATACGTTGGAGGACTTTGTGTTAAAGTCCCCAGTGTAAACTGGAGGACTTCTCATGAAACACATCGATGGTCGTGGAGGGTAAAGGATGAAATCCTCCGGTTTGACTAGAGGAGTTAGTACAAACTCCTCCATTCAAACCGAAGGAGTTAATACGAAGTCATGTAATGGTTATGCAGAGAAGGTGGGGACTCCTTTAGTTCGATCGAAGGAGTTTATGGGAACTCCTTCGGTCAAACTCAAGAAGTTAAGTTAAAGTTGTGCAATGGTAAAAAGACTCTTCAGAGGCTTTTGAAGGAAGTATCTTGATTGTTACTCGAGGAGATGAAGGGAACTCCTCCAGTGTGCACTGAAGGAGTTTAAGGAAACTCCTACAGTGTACACCGAAGGAGATTACGTTAACTCGTCCAAAAAAAAAAAAGATATTTTCTTCAAAAAAATTCTTAAGTCCCGAAAATCAGAATTACAAACTCAGCTAAAATATGGAACTTGAAGTAGCTTGCTTAGAGAGGGGGGAGAAATCATGTTCAAAACTCAAGTCAAGAGGTTTTCAAAGAAGAGAGAAAATAAAATGGGCTTTATTTTCTTTGGCGAGACATTTTCAAGCAGAAAACAGGAGAAAATGAGGGTTGTTTGTGCTTGGCACAACAAAGATCTACATTCCTGCATATTGAACCTTTGCAATATTGTCTCGACATATTTCCTCTGATTTAACCAGAGTATCTTTTTTTCCCAATCTCTTTTAATTTCCCTTCCCCAAATTAAATTTGTAGCACCAATATCCTTCATGTCAAATTTAGAGGACAAATGAGTTTTCACATCTTGGATAATCTCCTCATTGTTTCCTATCAACAACATGTCATCCAAATACAAGATCGAATAAATAAAATGATCATCGACTAATTTGAAATACACACAGTGATTGGCTTTGCTCCTTGTGAATCCAAGTCCCAACATATGAGTATCAAATTTTTGATACCACATCCTTGGTGATTGCTTTTACCCATACATAGACTTTTTTAGCTTGCACCCCAACTCTTTCTTTCCATTCACTACAAAACCTTCTGGATGCTTCATGTAGATTTGTTCTTCTAGATCCCCATGTAGGAATGTTGTCTTCACATCGATCTTTTCTACTTGAAAATTAGAAGTAGCAACAACAGATAAAATGAATCTAATAGAATTTAACTTGGAAACAAGAGAAAATTTTTCACCAAAGTCAATTTTGCTTACCTGGGAATAACCTTTTGCTACTAATTGAGCTTTGTATTTCTCCACTTAGCCTTATGCATGCAAATTATTCTTAAACATGTTGGGTATGTGTTATATTCTTTGCATGTGTGCGTGTGGGTGCGTCAGATATGACAACTGCGTCTAACGATCCCGATTTACTAAAAATAATCCCGGTTTTAGGGATTAGGGTTTTGGTATCTATGGAATAACTAAAAACATTGTATATATTGTATAGTGAATGGTGAAATTCGATATAATGAATATAAGAAAGGTTTTCCCGGTTGATGGTTTCTGGTATAAAATCTCTGTGTACTCTGTGTATGAGCCATTGATTAAATTTTGTTTTGCTTAAGAATCTATATCCATTGCTTTACTTCACAGGTTTAAAACTTACATGTGGTATCAGAGCTCATTTTTTGCTTCAAAGGGACGCCTTTGTTATTGAGGGTTTGGCTCGATATTGATAGATCAAGTTTATCTTGGGTCTGTGATAAACCTGGGTTTAGTGGGAGCTTTTGCAGTGGAGATTCGAATATAGAAAGAGGAATGACGAGCTCATCTAGAATCGAGATAGAGAAGTTCAATGGTAAAAACTTTGAGCTATGGAAGCTCAAGAAGGAGGAACTTCTTGTAGACAAAGAATAATGAATCACTGTGGATCCTGGTACACAACCTACTAGTACATCATCTACTAGCACACAGGCTACTGGTACACAATCTACTAGTACACCAACTACTAGTATGTTGAAGGGAGATTGGGAGATGTTGGACAGAAGAGCAAGGAGTACTATTCGACTATGTCTGGAAGATTCGATTTTTTTGAATGTCTCGGGAGAATCTACAGCCAAGGAACTATGGGATAAGTTGGGAAATTTGTATCAATCAAAGTCCCTGGTAAACAAGCTGTTTCTTCGAAAGAAGTTGTATCATCTTAGGATGGAAGATGGAGATTCTGTGACAGAACATCTAAATGACTTTAATACTCTGGTAAGTCAACTTGGTTATTTTAATATTACGATTGCATAAGAAGATAAGTGTATTACTTTGTTATGTTCTTTGCCAGACTCTTGGGATAATCTGGTTGTAGCAACTGGTAGTACCACTCAATCTACATTGAAGTATGAGGATGTAGTTTCATCCTTGTTATCTGAAGAGATGAGGCAGAAAAGCATGGATAGTCATAGCACATATGTTTTATTTGTAAGAGGTCGTACCCAAGACAGGAACCCTGGTAAGCCTTCAGGGTGGAGATCTAAATCTACAGGTAGATCTAAGTCTCCAGGAAAATCTTTGAGGAAATGTGGGAAGTGTGGTAAAACAGGGCATTATAAGAAAGATTGCAAGTCTAAGAAGGTTGAAAAACCAAAGGGATCTGATAGTACCTCTTCCACAGAGGCGAAAACCTTCACTGAAGAAGGAGGTGATGTTTACCTGGCATCTACAAGTACACATGCAGACTGTGATGTATGGTTGATCGAATCAGGTGCGTCATACCATATGACTCCTCACAGGGAGTGGTTCTCTGAATATGAAAAATATGATGGTGGTGTTGTCTTCCTAGGAGATGACTCGACAACAAAAATCTTGGGACGTGGAAGGGTTAAGTTGCTGCTAAAAGATGGAAGGATTAGAACACTTCCTGGGGTTCTGCACATTCCAAAACTAGCCAGGATTCTAATATCTATAAGCAAGATGGATGATGCAGGAGTGGATATTGTATTTGGAAAGAACACTTGCAAGATGGTACGAGGAGCAATGGTGTTGATGAGGGGAGTTTGGTGTGGAACTTTGTACAAGTTGCTGGGAAGCACTTATACTAATGGGTGTAACAGTTCTGTTGTCCCTGAACAAAGAAGTAAAGAAGACAAGACCAATATTGTCCCTAAAAAGAAGACCATGTTGTGGCATCAAAGACTAGGTCATATTGGAGAAAAGGGCCTTCGAACACTACACGGTAAAGGCATGGTTGAAGGTATGTCTAATTGCACTTTGGATTTTGATTTCTGTGAACATTGCATATATGGTAAACAGAATCGAGTAAGATTCCTATCTAGTGCTACAAGATAAAAGGGGATCTTAGAGTTACATAGTGATGTGTTTGGACCTATTCCTGTTCCATTCCTAGGTAAATCTGTGTATTATGTTTCATTCATAGATGATTTTTCAAGGAACACATGGATTTATTTTCTTAGAAAGAAATTTGAGGTATTTGATAAATTTAAAGAGTTTAAGGCTCTGGTAGAAAATAAGATAGAGAAGAAAATAAAGGTATTGAGAACAAATAATGGTGGAGAATTCTGCAGAAATGAATTTGAAGAATTCTGTAAGAAGTGTGGTATAGCGAGGCAGAAGACTACTCCATACACTCCTCAGCATAATGGAGTTGCAAAAAGGATGAACAAGACACTGATGGAAAAAGAAAGGAGCATGCTCAGCGGTGCCGGGTTAGGACAAGAATTCTGGGTAGAGGCAGTGGGTACATCATGTTACCTGGTCAATCGATCACCTTCATCAACGTTGGATGATAAAACTCCACACGAGGTATGGTCTGGAAAGAAACCCTCTCTTCAACATCTTAGAGTGTTTGGTTGTGATGCTTATGTACATGTTCCAAAAGAAAATAGAAGTAAGCTGGATAAAAAGGCTGAAAAGTGTATCTTTATTGGTTATAAAGATGGTGTGAAAGGTTATTAGCTTTGGAACCCAGAAACCCAGAAAACTGTTTACAGTCGAGATGTTGTTTTCAGAGAGGTAAAAGATGTGTCCAAACAGGAATTCCTACCAATGTAAGATGAACCCAAGAAAATAGATCTTGATTTGGATGATGCAAAATATGAATCATCTGAAGAAGAGGAAGCAGTAGAAGAAGAAGAAGAAGAAGAAGAAGAACCTCATACCCCAGTATTGAGGAGATCAGTGAGAGATAGAAGGCAACCAGAAAGGTATAGTCCACCTGATTTTCGTTCCAATTTTTCTTTATCTATTACTGATGATGATCCCATAACTGTCAGGGAAGTAGTGAATTCAGAGGATAGTAAACTCTGGAAGAAAGCCATGGTTGAAGAAATGGATGCCTTGAATAAGAATGAGGCATGGGATATAGTTGAGTTGCCAACTGGAAGAAAATCTGTTGGTAGAAAATGGCTGTTTTAGAAGAAGTTTAATGCACAAGGTAAAGTGGAGAAATACAAAGCTCAGTTAGTAGCAAAAGGTTATTCACAAGTTGGGGGAATTGACTTTAGTGAAATTTTTTCTCCTGTTGCTAAGTTAACTTCTATTAGATTTCTTTTATCTATTGTTGTTGCTTTTGATCTTGAAGTGGAGTAGATGGATGTGAAGACAACATTCCTACATGGGGATCTGGAAGAAGAAATATACATGAAGCAGCCATAAGGCTTTGTAGTGAAGGGAAAGAAAGAGCTGGTATGTAAGCTAAAGAAGTCACTATATGGTCTGAAGCAATCACCTAGGATGTAGTACCAAAATTTTGACACATACATCCTTGGATTGGGATTTGTAAGAAGCAGGGATGATCATTGTGCATATTCCAAGAAGGTTGGTAATCACTTCATTTATGTAGTGTTGTATGTTGATGACATGTTGTTGGTAGGAAATAACATGGATGTTATCAAGGAGGTGAAATCACAACTATCCTCCAAATTTGACATGAAGGATCTCGATGCTGCTAACTTCATTATGGGAATGGATATTAAAAGAGATCGTGCAAACAGGAAAATCTGGTTGAATCAGAGAAAATATGTTGAGACGATATTACAGAGGTTTAATATGCATGGAAGTAAACCGATCAAGGTTCCTATTCCTACAGGTGTAAAGTTCTGTAGATCAGTGTCTCAAGACACAAGAAGAAGAAGAGGACATGTCCCATGTTCTGTATGCCAGTGCAGTTGGTCGTTTGATGTATGAAATGGTCTGTACTAGACCAAACATTGCACATGCAGTGAGAGTTTTGAGCAGGTATATATCAAAACTAGGGAAGGAGCATTAAACAGTAGTAAAGAGGGTCTTCATGTATCTTCATGGCACTACCAGTTATGGATTGTGCTACCAAGGAAGACTAGGATTGGACAGAGTGCTAGACATACATGGATTTGTTGATGCAGACTGGGCTAGAGATCTGGATCGCAGAATATCTACAAGTGGGTATGTGTTTAACCTATTTGGAGGATAAATCAGTTGGATGAGCAAAAGACAAGCTGTAGTGGCACTCTCAACTACAGAAGCTGAATACATGGCAACCACTCATGCAAGCAAGGAAGCAGTATGGTTACAAAGATTATGTTCAAGTATTGGGTTGGTACAACAAGTAGTGAGATTAGATTGTGACAGTTAGAGTGAAATCTTCCTGGCAAAGAACCCAACTTACCATTCAAAGACAAATCATATTGATGTACAGTATCACTTTGTGAGAGACATGGTTGAGGAAAAGAAGGTGTTGCTGGAAAAGGTTGACACTTTGAAGAATGTTGAAGATTCATTAACAAAGTCTGTGAGAACAGAAAAGTTCTCCCGGTGTAGAGTAACAATGGGCATTTCTGCCCTGGATTGTTGAATATATAATCCCCTGGAGCCCTGGATGCAAAGAAAACAACAAGTAGGAGAATGTTGGGTATGTGTTATATTCTTTGCATGTGTGTGTGTGTGGGAGCGTCAGATATGACAACTGTGTTTGATGATCCCTTGTACTAGTGCCCTGTTTGTGCCGTGTGCGCTGGGTGCTTTCCTAGGGGGCTCCCAGGGGGGGGTAGGTATGCCCCCCCCTAGTTATGTGCAGTGTTCGGGGCAGTGCCCTGATTTTTTTTTTTTGGGCGGTTTTTGCTATTTTTAGCGGTTTACTAAAAATAATCCTGGTTTTAGGGATTAGGGTTTTGGTATCTACGAAATACCTAAAAACATTGTCTATATTGTATAGTGAATGGTGAAATTCGATATAATGAATATAAGAAAGGTTTTCCCGGTTGAGGGTTTCTAGTATAAAATCTTTGTGTACTTTGTGTATGAGCCATTGATTAAATTCTGTTTTGCTTAAGAATCTATATGCATTGCTTTACTTCACAGGTTTAAAACTTACAAAACACCCATTTGTTGCCAATAGGATTTGTTCTAGTTGACAACTCCACTAGATCGCAAGCCTCATTCTTGTCCAAGGCATCCATTTCTTCCACCGTGGCCTTTTTCCAGAGTTTGTCATCCTCTGAACCCACTACCTCCCTTTCTTGGATCATCATTAGTAATACACATAGAAAAAATTGAATGGAAATTAGGTGGAGTATACTTTTCGGGTGCCTTCTTTCCGTAACTGATCTCCTCAATACTGGAGTATGGGGCTCTGCTTCTTTTGATTCTCATTCTTCTGTAGAGTTTGATTCATCATCCTTCAATTCAAACTCTATTTTATCTGGTTATTCCTCCCTTGGTAGCACTTCTTGTTTGACAACATCTTTGATTTCTCTAAATACCACATATCAACTATACACTACCTTTTTACTTTATGGGTTCCAAAGCTTATAACCTTTCAAACTATTTTTATATCCAATAAAGATACACTTTTTAGCATTTTATCTACCTTACTTATATTTTCCAGTGGAATATGTACATAGGCATCGCAACCAAATACCCTGAGATGTGTAAGAGAGGGTTTCTTACTACTCCATACCTCATGTGGAGTCTTTTCATCTAGAGATGATGAGGGTGAATGATTAACTAGGTAACATGTAGTACCCACTGCCTCTGCCCATAATTCCTATCCTAACCCAACACCACTGAGCATGCTCCTTGCTCTTTCCATCATTGTCTTGTTCATCCTTTCTACAAATCCATTATTTCAATGTGTGTATGGACTAGTCTTTTGCCTTGCTATGCCACACTTCTTATAAAATTCTTCGAATTCATTTTCGCAGAATACTCCACCAATATCCATTATCAACACTTTAATTCTCTACTTTGTCTAATTCTCCACAAGAGCGTTAAACTCTTTAAACTTGTCGAAAACTTCATATTTCTTCCTAAGGAAATAAATACATGTATTCCTCGAGGAGTCATCTATAAATGAGACATAGTACACATATTTACCTAATGATTGAACTGACATAGGTCCAAACACATCACTTTGCATCAACTGTAATATTCCCTTTGCCCTCGTAGCACCGAAGGATAATCTTAAGTGATTCTTCTTCCCATATAAGAAATGTTTATAGAAATCAAATTCCAAATAGCAATTGGACATACCTTCAACCATACCTTTACCGTGTAGTACTCGAAGGCCCTTCTCTCTGATATGCCACATTATTTGATGCCACAACATGGTCTTTTCTCTAGAGATTGTAGACGTTTTTCCTTCTTCAGATCCAATCTCAGGAACAATGGAACTATTGCGCCCATCGCTAATAGTGTTTCCTAGTAGCTTAGATAGAGTTCCAATCTGAAATTCTGTCAGCAAGACCATTTCCCCTTGAACCATCCTGTAGGTTTCCATCTCAAACACTGTTTTTACACCTGCATCATCCATCTTTATTGTATAAATCAAATTCCTAGACAATCTAGGGATGTGCAACATAGATAATTTGAAGGATGGAAATTCATCTCAAAACGTAGAAACCTTGGTGAATCTTACTAGTCTTTAATATGCAAACTATAAAATGTTTGGCGATATTTTTGTGAAAATATTCAAATTTCTAAGGATTTTATATAGTTTTTATAAAATTTTGACTATTTTTTAGGTAAAAAAAAATTAGTCTATAAAATTTGGGCGAATCATTTTTAGAAAAAATGGAAATTGGTGAATCATTTTTTGGAAAAAAACATGGAAAAATATCCCATGGGAAATATATATGCCCCAAAATTTTCTATCATGCAAAACACCAGGGAGTGTTTTAATCCTACCATCCCTGAGCGTCGACTTGAATTTTCATCATCCTATGACTTTTCATACTCATAAAACCACTCCCCGTGATAATTCATATGAAAGGATGCACCCGAGTTGACCATTCATGCCTCATGATCTACATGTGTGCTTGAAGAAACCAAGTACACATCCCTTCCTTCATATATGAAGGTTTTTTCTTCTGTAAAAGGGGCATCATCATATCCCTTCCGTCTCTCAACACTTTTGGATCAATTGTTTCTTGTAATGCTCTTCCTTTCCACATCTCCAACACACCTTTATGAAATTTTCAGGAGATTTTGATATTCTCGTAGATTTAGATCTCTAACTTGAGCACTTATTTCTATTTCTTTCTTGGGAGCGTCCTCTTGCAAATAAGGAATTTGTGCTCTGGCTTTCCATGTTTTTCCGCCTCATCTCTTCTGACAACAAGGATGAGACCACATCATCAAAACTTAAAGTCGTTTCATTACTACCTATGGTCACAACTAGACTATCCCAAAATTCTGTTAAAGATCATAATAAACTGATACACTTTATCTTCATCATAAATCTTAATATTAACAAATAATAACTGACTTACTATAGTATTGAAGGCGTTCAAATGCTTTGTCACTGAGTCTCCATATTTCATCCTTGGGTTGTACAAATTATTATGTAAGAATAGTTTGTTTACCAAGGACTTAGAATGATACAAATCCCCTAACTTATTCCATAATGCTTGGTTGTATCTTCCCCTGACACATTCAATAAGGGTTAAGGGGAAGCTACAACCAAGCATTATGGAATAAGTTATGGGATTTATATTAGTCTAAGTCCTTGGTAAACAAACTATTCATGCATAATAAGTTCTACAACCTAAGGATAGTATTCATATCGATGGGGATTCCACTAAAGGGTGAACTAACCATTCCTCAAGCAAAATATTCTTCTTAAGGGGGATCCTGAGGAAGGGCCTATTAACCTTTCTTACAAATTGTTTTTCCCATTGAGGGGAGCTAGGGGAAGATTCAATCAACCCTTACTCTAGATTATATTTCATATTGAGAGAATTCCAAGGAAGTGTTGACCTTCCCTTCTTCAAGGGTAGTATTCACATCAATGGGGATCTTAGGGAAGGGCCAACTGACCTTTCTTCAAGCATAGTATTCTTGTCAAAGGTGAATTGAAGAAGGGTTAGTTGAGCCTTCCTTCAGCATAGTATTCTTGTTGAAGAAGAGTTGGGAAATGAATTTATTAACAATTCATACATATTATATTTCCCATCAAGGGGATCCCAGGGAAGGGTCATTGAGAGTAGCTTAGGATGACCCCTCTTAGAGCATAATATTCTCATCAAGAGGTATCTCAAGGAAAGGTAAACTAAACTTTCTACAAGCATAATATTCTAATCAAGGGTGAGATTGCATAAGGGTTGGTCGAACCTTCCTTGATATTAATATTCTTTTTGAGGTTCAGGTTGGGGAAGGGTTCACTGATTGTTCCTTGAGTATAATATTCACATAGAGGTTGAGCCTAGGGAATGGTAGACTGACCCTTCCACAACTATAGTATTTACATTGAGGGGGATTCCAAGGAAGGGTTAGTTGATACTTCCTCAAGCATAGTATTTTTGTTGAGGGGGATCCCGAGGAAGGGTTGGATGACCCTTGCTTAAGCATGGTATTTTCATTGAGGGGGAATCAGGGAAGGGTTAAATAAACCTTATTGTATTTTAGTATTCTCATCAATGGTGAGCTATGGGAAGGGTTCATCTACCTTTCCTCTAGCTTAGTATTATCATTGAGGTTGATCTTGGTGAAGGGTCATGTGAAACTTCCTCAAGCATATCATTCTCCTTGAGGGGCAACCAGGGAAGGGTTCACTGATTTATCCTCTAGCTTAATATTCTTATTGATGGGGTCCCTGGTTAAGAGTCATTTGACCCTTTGTAAATCATATTATTCACATCAATGGTGAGCCTAGATAAGTGATTATTAACCCTTCCTGGAGCATAATAATTTGGTAGAGGATGAACCCATGGAATGGAAGGGTGATCCATCCTTGAGAATAATATTCTCATCATGTTAGAGCTCAAGGAATTAATGATCAATCCTTCTTTTGGCATATGATTCTCATTTAGGGGGATCCAAGGGAATTGTCTACTGACCCTTCCTTGATATTAATATTCTCATAGATGGGTATCTGGAAGAATGGTTGGTTGACCCTTCCTTTGGCATTGTATTATAGTTGACTGGGAACCTAGGGAAGGGTATTCCAACTCTTCCTCAAGTACAATATTCTAGTTGAGGGGGAAATAGTGAAAGGGTCAGCTAAGAATTCCTAGTATTCACATTAATAAGGAGATAGAGGAAGTGTTAATCAATTCTTCTTGAAGTATAGTATTCACATCATGGTGTAGCCCAGAGAAAGGCTAGTCGACCCTTCCTCAAGATTAGTAATTGTGTAGAGAGGAAGTATTGTGAATCATCTACCAATATTTCCTGGATATTAGTATTCATGTTAAGGGGATCTAGGGGTAGGGTTGGATGATCCTTCCTAAAGTTTATTCCCGTTAAGTGGGAGCCCCTAAAAGGGTTAACCAACCCTTCCTAAAGCATAGTATTTGTTTCAATGGGGACCTTAGGGAAGGGTTCATCGACCCTTCCTCAAGATTTATTTTCACATATCTAACGATATATGGGAAGGATAGGTCGATAATTCTTGAAGCATAGTATCTGTGTTGAAATTAAAAATATTTAGATAGTTGAGATTTCACTCCAAATTGCAATAGATAATTACATTTATAAACAAAAATGAATATATACATTTGAGATATACGCAAATTGATATTTCTATGTTCCTAAATATTTCAAATTGAAACATGCATATATTTTATATCTAAGATTGTTGAATAGTGAATTCAAGAAAAATACCCTATACTTTAGAGAAGTTGCACTTAAAATAAATTTTCAACATTGTTAATATCAGGTAGGAACCTTGTGCATTGGTTATTGGATGCAAAGGGAGTCTAGATATCTGGTCATGTAACTTACACCATTGATGTCATTTTTTAAAAAATCTTGAAATGTTTTGGCTAGAGCTATGGTTACCATTCATTCAATATTACTAGTAGGGACAAAGTGTGTCAATATTACTAGTAGGGCCAAAGTGTGTGTGTGTGTAATTTTTACTTTTCATCCCAATGACTTGGATTTCCCATTCAAGACATTCAAAGTTTTTAATATTGACAGTAGAGTCAAGAATAAAGAGATTACTATTGCTTGTTAGATTCTTATTATCTTTTTAGCATCAAATCGTTCATAATAAATAAATCAAAAGCAATTTCAACATGTTTTTAATAAAAGAAAATTTCAAATTTTAAATTTAATTTTTGATAAAATTATTTTCAACAATTTAACAACATTATCTATGTATATTTTTTGTAGAAATCCCAATGGTTGTCAGAATGAAATTACTAGTTTCAACCATATTTTATACAAAGGTTATCACTTTACAAAGAAGGCTTAATTTTTTTGGCTAGGGCCATTCTTATTTCACATTACATATTACTAGATGGAATAAATGAAATATATATTTTGCTAATATTTACACATTTCACCATAACGACTTGATCTACCTATTACATCCCAAATTGTACTTAATGATAAAATATGTAATCCACAAGGTACAAATCAAGGATGAACTATTAGGACAATCACCACTTTCACCTAAGAAACATATTTCTTCAATTTAGGATGGTTATCCTCCAACTCAAGGGGGGTCTCACTAGTAGGAATACTAAAGCTAAGAAATGAGGCACAAGGTGAAGTGAGAGTAGCTTTAGTTAAAAAATCTTTTGGGATTTTTAGGGTTTTAAAAAGGTGATGGAAGGAAGTATATATTAGTTCCAAATACAAGAAGGGAAATGGAGTCAAAGTGAATCAAAGGAGCTTATGGAGTCAAGAAGAAAACCCTCTTGATAATTGGACTGTTTCATCTAAAGATTAGGAATAAGGGACTAGAACCAATAGGAAGAATAATATCTCATCCAATCAAGATTACCATTGAATACCAAGGCCCTACAGAAAGGGATCCTCCAGGGAGCAACCTTGGCCAACAATATCAACTATATCTTGATAAACATAACAAATACCCATGCTAGGGTTCCAAAATGGATAGAAAAATAAAGGTACCAAATAATTGTCAAAATGACAAAGGAATGAGAGGAGTTACCCCAAAACGACTTCCCTCCAATGGTAGAAAATCCCATCAATGGATTGATCTAGTTATCTTGTAGAAGACTTAAGCATTTCAACCTCAATATTTATGCTCCAAATAAGAACCAAGATATATCAACTTCAATAATTGACACTTACATCCACAAAGAAAGAAAACTTTACACAAGCATATGATCCAAGATAGATATGTCAATTAAGCTCCAAGAAGTGGAAGCTCTAAAAATCCAACCATGAGTGAAAACAAGGAGGGGATACTCTTTATATAGAGTGTAGCTCAACTTCCTTTACAATAGAATAATAATATCTCATGTGATATCCTTAGATTCTATCCCAGGGAGGAATAACTAATTATTTCCTTCAACTAAATAGTCAATAATACATGAAACAATGAGGTGGTCAAGCCATATGTGCAACACTCCAACTATAATATACTTAAGAGAGTGAGACATCTCCATCAAAGAGGGAAGAATATGAGTCAAAGGTACAATTCCTAGCCTCCAAAGGCCTCCAAATTAGTATATCCTCAACAAACTCCTCAAAGTATGAATTGAATCCTCCTAGATCTCCTCCAAGGTGGACATGTAGCTCTCCAAGGTGAAAAGTCTCAACAAACCATGAATATAAACCCTAAAGAGTGGATGGATCGTCAAAATCATCTCTAAAAGGTCACATGTGGCATACCTAATGTGAAACCACCCTCCTCAAATCATGTCAACCACCTCCTCTAGTCAAGGGACATCCAAGAAGGTCCATAATGAAAAATAGAATCCATAATGGCTAAGTTATGCATCCTCCAGGGTGGATGTCCCATCAAACCATGTGACACATGCCTCCAAATGTACAAACAGGTTGATCACTCCAATATTTGAGATGTGGCATGGCATGAGAGGTCCCAATACAACGAGAATAACTCAAAAATACCCAGGGTATTATGACCAGTGACTCAAGAGTTGTGAACTTTCTTGGGAATTGTGAAAATTCCAAAATTAGGATGAATCCAATATAATGAACAACAAGCTAGGGTTCTCCTCAAGTACCACCATATAATAAGGAGTTGAGACTAGAACATCATATGATCAACCCATACATCATCAAAAACTATAGCTCATCATCATCCATGGAACCAAGTGAGTTCTCCCCCACTATATAAATTCATTTGTGATGAAAATGACAAGGGTAGTGAAGGAATTCATTATCAAAACACTCATGCCAAATGAGGGTTAACATATGCTCCAACTAGGGGATGTGTTCTCTTATTGTGAGTGTATGAGGAAATCAGAATCTTTGCATGTTCCTATTAGCAATGAATTCCATCATCAAGAAATAATATGTGGTGGGATGGATCCCTCACATCCATAAACACCATGCTCACATATTTTATTACATAAAATTTTGTCTTTTGTAAAGCAAGGCACAATCCATTGATGTCAGTGATAAGATGGAATAAAATTTAGTGTTCACATGCTGAGTTTAATCATGCTATTCTAATGTTCAAGGGACCTTATTCATTTTTAACCCTACTCTAACATATGCAAGATGAGAGTGATAGGTGAAGTAAGAGAACAAATGCAACCACCCTAGAATCTCATCAATACAATGTATTTTTATATTGTGTTTGTTCATCGTCCAAAACATGGAGACATTGAAATCCAAGTGTCCATAGGATAGAATCTCCATTTTTATTAGGAGGAAAATGTGCATGGGCACCTGCCAATAAAAAATACCATCCAATATATGTAAATGTTGACATATGATGTTACATGATCTCTATATCCAACACTAGATAGGTATTCTATAATCATTTCCAATCCATAAAATGTCTCCTTGAATTGTTACCAATCCTAAAATCTTTTCTTTGCTACCACATGAGAGGACACAATGTTGTCCAAATACTTTTTGCTAAATATATGATTTGAGGACTATATTAGATGATTGAGTGTTTGTTACAATTGAAACATAGTTTATAGCTCTAATCCTAGTGAGATATTGGTTCCACAAGATGTTATTCCAAGCCATAAACCTTGTTTCTATTCAAACATCCATTCATTTTCTCCCCTAGCTGAATGTTGTTGTCCAAACACTTGTTCAATAATGCAAGGTTCGGGGAAAATGTTTGATCTTATGGAAGCAAGACAATGTCATACTTAGTTGCATCTTCAAAAATATAAAACTCAACAATGCCCATATCTATGTTCTTAGTTTTGTCCTTTATAATATGTTTTTCTTCATTTCTATCTGTAGTATTTCAGGGGATAAGATACCATTGTTGAAGTTTTAAAGAAGAATTGTATCAGATTTTTGCATGAAGACATATAAACCATGGGAAATAACCTAAGAGTTTCCTATGTTTGAGGAAAGTAATGTAGAGAAAGTAAATGTAGAATTTCTAGTGACGAGAACTTCCCTTTGTGGTGATTTTAAATATGAACATCCCATGAATTTTTATGTAGGTTCCCACAAAGGCTTGGGAGAGGAAAACTTATCCACCATAATGACACATATGTCCATATTGCAACCACTACCCCAATATTAATTTATGTTTGATGTTGGACCATCTATTGGTTTAGATCATGAGATCAATGAAGCATCCTATTTATCATTCCATTCATTGGCATATGATCTAGCAAGAATACAATTTATTTTTATGTCTGAAGTACTATCATAAATTTCTATTCAAATTGTAGGAATGAATGGTATAATTCGATGCTCTCTAACACTGGTCACCTCTTTACGCACACCAACATTTGCACCTTGTCTTTTGTCATCAATTGTAGTGTAGCAAGGGGGATAATATGGGGTACCTAGGGAGGTACCCAAGGGGAATAATAGTAGAGATGTATTGTTATGCATGGATGCCACTTTTAGTAAACAAGGCCTAGTGTGAACACAATAAATGTAAGAGGGATTACTAGAAGGTTCCTCCTCTAAAATGTTCTTAGGTGGTAGGCAGTATTATATAAAGGGGTGTAAACAATATAATGGACATGTCTTTAGAGTATTATATTAGGAGTGTACCTCATTAGGAGGTTTCCCCCTCAAAGAGGCAAGTGAACATGAGTGGATTCCTTAAAAGGATCACTTGTTAGGTGTTTACCTACTTCAATGGTTTTCATATAATAAAGTGTTTTTTTTTTTTTTT
>ML818405.1:0-43260 GCA_009831015.1 Picea engelmannii | reverse complement strand
AACAAGTGGTATCAAAGAACTTTCTCCGACCGAGAAAAGGGGCGGTTTTTTTTTCTATTTTGCAGGTTTTCAAAGGAAGTAAAAAGAGGGCCGCGAAAATTAGAGAAATTCTAGTAGCTTTCTAGATAGAAATTGAGGACAATGGTTATATATCTGAATTCCTCTCAAAAAAGAAACCAATTTAAAAAAAAGAAATCATTTAAATCAAAGTTTAGGGGGTCAAGATATCATTGATTTTTTTTTAACTGAAACAGATATAGAATTTATTTATATGGGAAGAAAATGAGTCTTTGCCGAGGCGACCCCTATTACAATGCGGAATTCACGCTGCTTTTGATTTACAACATTTTCAGTGGATTTGAACATAGATTTCGTTGTTTACAATTAGCAATCCTTTCATGAGTGTGTTGCCTTTGTTAGCCAACTGATCTGCTTCACTATTTGAGTTTCTTAAAATATGATAAAACTTGCACGAGTTGAAGTCAAGAAGGATTCTCTTCAATCTATCCAAGACTTTGTTTAGACTGGCATTGCTGAACCTTACCTCCGTATTTAATTTTCTTATTATTATCTCCGAGTCTCCAAAAACTTGGAGGTCTTTGACTCCTTTTTCTCTGGCAATGAGGAAAGCTTTGGTTAGCCCGAGTATCTCAGCTTGATTGTTGGATTTCTGGCCTAATCCCCAACATAAACAATCTTTTGTAGACCCGTCCGGAGAGTAGATGACCCCCCCCTGCGCCGACTGTCCCGGGGTTTCCTTTAGACGCCCTGTCAAAGAAGACTGTGGTTATATTTTTAGACCTCCACCACGACTAGAATTTGTCGTCGTCGTCTCTTATTCGCCATTCCTGATTGGCTGTTTTTGGGAAGAGGGGTTGCTTGCTCGGGTATGGCACAAGAGGGCTTAGCCACCTCTTTTCCTTTGGAAGTAACGAAGGGGCCTCTTTAACATAATGCTGTTGGGATACTTCCAAAAGGAATGATTTAGCTTTTGCAGCTACTTGCAACGTAGAATGCCGCTCTTCTTTAAATATCAACTGATTGCATGCCAACCAAAGCTGCCAGCAAACATATTTAGGTATCGCTATCCAAATTTTACTCCAAAAGGATTTAGTGGGACTTCGCTGTGGATAGATAAGGCTCCAAGAGGCGAATAGTTCCACCACAAAAATCTGAGAAGGGATTGTAATCTGAAAATCCTGGAAAAATAAGCCCCAAACCTCTTTGGCAAAGGAGCAGTCCAAGAAAAGGTCTTGAGCTGTTTCAAGATTATTGTAGCATAGCGCACATCTGTGTGGCCCCGCTATGTTCCTTTTCTCCAGATTGTCTCCTGTTAGAAGTTTTTTGTGCACTAGGGTCTAGAAGAAGAAATTCACTTTTGGTATAGCTAGAGGATCCCATACGCTTTTCCAGAAGGCCGGAGTTTGACTATTGTTTCTTGATGCCTGTAATTCTTTATATCCTCCCGCTGTGGTGTATACACCTGACTGGCCCCATCCCCATCTGCCTTTCGTGGATATGTTGACTGGGGCAGCATCCTCCAGTAGATCTTCGAGCATGGATTGCTGCAGAGATAATCTTGTTGGGACTCCATGGAAATCCCATCCTGTCCAGTCACCTCACTGATCCCATTTCGAGAGATCATAAAGGCTGTTTACTCCTGCTTTCTCCATCCAGTCCCTGAGATCTTCTATGTCAACATTTTCAACCTATGGCTCTCTCCCCATGATGCTATCCTTCCATAATAGCGTGCGTTTGCCATTGCCCAGGATTCTGTAAACCGAGTTTTTGAAAAACTTGCTACTTTTACAACACAATTTCCACACCTGTGTGTAGTTTGCAGAGCTGTCACATTGGAGATTGCTTAGAGAGTTATTGACCCCGTATTTAGCTCGAAGAGTAGTGCTCACCGGATGCTCAGGCTCTTGTATCAGCTTCCATAGAATCTTTCCTCCTAACACTAGATTAACATTTGTAGGATCCCCGATTTGCAATCCACCCTCTGCCATGGGTTTTTTAACCACGTCCCAGTTTACCAGATGGATTCTGTTCTCGTTGCCCTTCCCTCCCTGCCACAAGAAGTCTCTTAGAAGCTTGGATATTTGTTCTGTCACGGAACAAGGAGCTAGGAGGAAAGCTGCCTGATAAATAGGAAGCGCAGACATCACGGTTTTAATTAGTGTGAGTTTACCTCCCTTGGTCAACCAATAGCCTCCCCACGCAACGATCTTGTTTTTTATTTTGGATATGAGATCGCTCCATAGCGCTCTCTTGTTGCCCCCAGAGATAATAGGAAGCCCGAGGTAATTGATCCTATTCCAATTTGCGTGACCATTGAACCCAAGAATGGCAATAATACCAGTGAGTTCGTTCTGGCTTACATTCCAGCTGTAAACTTCACTTTTGTTCTCATTTATTAGCGCTCCCGAGCTTCTACAGTAATTTCTAAGGACCGATTCAAAGGCTTTGGCTATTCTGATGGACTCACCCCCGAGAAGAAGGGAGTCGTCTGCGAAAAGCGCATGATTTAATGGCTCTGCTCCGTTGGACAATTTGAGGCCCAGAATATTGCCAGCTAACCTTTCTGCTGTGAGATTTTGACTGAGTGAGTCCGCCATTATTATGTACAGGAAGGGGGAGAGAGGGCATCCCTGCCTGATGCCTCTCTGTGCTTGGAAAAAATGAGTTGGACGACTGTTGACTACAGGGGCGACCCAAGGTTTATCAATGAAGGCTTTAATAATCTGGACGAAGTGCGTTGAGAAGCCGAAAGAGTGGAGAACCTTGCACAGGAACGAACGGTTGACTCTGTCAAATGCGTTCGCCATATCTAGTTTTATCACCATTCCTTTCTTGTTCCGTTGTATGCTTGTGTGTATAGTCTCCTGTACTTGAATTACGTTATCCAAAATATGCCTTCCCTCGACAAATCCGCCTTGAGGACTGGAGATCAGTCTTTTTAGCAATGGATTGATCCGGTTTGCTAATAGCTTGGCTAGAATCTTATAGGATGCATTACACAACGAAATGGGCCTGAATCTTGCAAATGTTTTAGGGTTGGTGTCTTTCAGAATTAAAGCTAGGTATGTGGAATTGGTTCCTCCACCAACCTTCTCTTTTCTCATGCAACCGCTTATCATTTTATGGAGGTTAGCCTTGATAATGTGCCAGCAGGATTTGTAAAGGTGAATTGTGAATCCATCAGGCCCAGGAGCCTTATCTACCTCCATGGACCAGATTACGTTGGCGATTTATTCCTCAATAGTTGGTCGACAGAGTGATTCATTTTCTTCTGGACTGATGAGCGAAGGGATATTGGAGAGCAGGTCAGGGACTTCCTCATCATAACTTTGATTGTCTTCCCTGTATAAATTCATGAAATGGGATTCTGCAGCCGCTTTGACTTGTTTGAAACCTTTGCAAACTTGGCCGTCCATTGTTTTAATTTCTGCTATGTGATTCCTAGACAATCTCACTCTGTATTTCCGATGAAAGTAGGAGGTGTTCCTGTCCCCAGCCTTCAGCTAGAGACTTCTGGATTTAAGTCTCCAATATTCTTCCTCCCTTCGAAAAGATTGATATGTGCTTCGTTGCTCTTTTATTTCTTTTTCCAGCAACTCTGTTGTAATCTCTTTACTTTCCATGACTGTTTGCAGGGTTTGAAGTGACTGCATTGCTTCTCTTCTTTGATCGGTAGGGGTGGGGGATGGTTTCTTTATCCATTCCTTCAATGCTTGTTTGGTGGCTTTCAACTTTTGCTCCCAAACAAAGCTTGAGGATCCAGAGACTGATTTGTTCCAGGCTGCTTTAACTATCTCTAAAAAACCATCTCTCTCAATCCATAAAGGGCTGAACCAGAACGGAATAGGGCCCAAATCTTCTTCATCTTCCAGGAGTAGCTGTATTGGCTTATGGTCCGAGGTGAGTTTAGTCAGAATTTTGGTAATGATTATCTTTTTTCTCGTCAATATAGAGCTTTGCACCAGAAATCGATCTAAACGGGCATAAATATGGTCAGATCGCACCCTGTTATTGGTCCAAGTATACATGCCTTGAATGGGGTTAAAGTATAAAAGATCCCAAGACTGCGTAATCTCCTCTACCTTTGCCAGCATGGGGTCTCTGATGTTGGATCCTCCCCTCTTCTCTTTTGTTTTCCTTACAATGTTGAGATCCCCAACTATGATGATATTGCTGGGAGAGTTCTCCTCTAAATAGGCCGAGAGTGAGTTCCAACATTCTCGTTTTTCAGAGTAGGATACAGGTACATAAAGATTGAAAAGAGAGATAGTCAACTTACTTGCATTGTGCTTCAGTTCCGTTAAGATCCGATGCTGGGTTTCATAATGCTTGTTTAGGTGAAATATGTCTTCGCTCCAAAGTGTTGCCAGCCCTCCGGAGGTCCCCCTTGAACTGACTGCTTTGCCTGCTCTTTTGTTCCACTTTGATCTACTGATCTATAGAAGGGATTTCCCTTCTATTTTGGTCTCCTGGAGCATGAAAATATCTGAGGGATTTGCTTTCAAAAGATCCTTGACTGCTTTTATTTTGGAGGGGTTCCCCAGTCCTCTACAGTTCCAGGAGACGAGTTTCATTATTTACTTGAGAGGGGGGGGGTTAGGCCCTCCCTTGGAAGGCCTTGGTCTGGTATTTCTCCCAATTGACATTTCTGTAGTAGCTTGACTTCCCTGTGTTTTGTACCTTTCTGCCTCCTCCTCCCTCTTTTCTTTACGGGATTTCCTTCCTGCCTTCTTCGTAGGACGCTCAAAGGTTTCATTCTCTGATGAGCCTAAGCTTTCCTCTGGTTTTTTCTTAGCAATTTCAGCGTATGAAGGGTTGGAGGGGCTGCCTTGGTTGACTTCATTCTGTTTTGCTTCCCCTCCCTCATTGCTTCGAGTTGGTGCATCTGCATGTTCCTCATTCTCCTCTATTTGTTTTGCTTGATTGGTATGAGCACTTTCTGACCCATTTGATGTTACACCCATTTCTTGGCCATTTCTGAAACTGCTGGGTCCTCCGTTCATGTGACCTTTACCTTTGCCATTTTTTGTATTTGCATTTTTCTGAACTAGGGTCCACTGTTCCCCATTTTTTTTGTCAAGTTGTTCCTTGGCTCTCTTCTTGCAATGCTTTGCAAAGTGTCCATGCCCATGACAATGTTTGCATTTAAAAGGTAGCCATTTGTAATCCAGCTCCTGGACATGCGTCCACCCTACTACGGTGAGGTTGATTACTTCCGGGAGCCCCTCTTTTAAATCCACTTCTACACAGATACGAGCGCAAGAGTATTGATACTTTCTTGCAGCGTGGTCTATGTATTTTCCCAGCGCGTTACCAATGATCTGGAGGGATTTTTGATTCCAGCAGTGGAGAGGAAGATGAGGGAGCTTGACCCAAACCGGAACAACGGAGGGAACGTCTTGGGTGGGGTCGAAGTCGGGAGTCCATTTGTTTAGATAAAGACCCTGAGGTCCCATAAAATATGGCCCATTTCTGAAAATTACTCCTCTGTCATCCGGGTTCTCGAAGACGAACACAAAAAAACCCTTTCCTACGAAGTATCTTTTGACACCTTCCTTGATCAGTGGCTTCCAGTTCCTTTGAGTCCACTCTTCCACCGATTTGGGGGAAGGCCAGAGGCCCGTAAACTGTCCAATGAGACCTCTCTCGGCCAGGTTTAATGCCGCTTTACAAGTTTCTTCTTTCGGCAGGGCCACCGTGGGGATTGATTCCATTTTCCTTATGAACTTTTGCTGGGATGCTAAGGGCGATCGCTTTGGACCAGCTGCTATCATTGCTCTAAACACATTTACTTCTGGGGGAGGATCGGGATCCCCTGGGGCTTCCATGGTGTGGGAGGGCTCAACAGATTGATCGGGATGGCATAGAGGCCTCAGGGGCTCGCTGAAGCGACCTGCAACCCTAACGCGCAGTAAAAAACATGTTTTCCAAATATGATCATTTTTGAAAACAAGATATCATTGATTTTAAAGCAACCATTTTCAGGGTTTTTCCAAGGACAACCACGTCATTTTATAGATTTATGTAGCAATTGGTGTAGAATTCACCCCCAAAAATTGTAGATTTGAGTTCCTCTCACAAAATCACCAAATTTAAAAAACAAAATCATCTGAATCAAAGCTCCAGAAGTAAAGATATCACTGATTTAAAATCAACAATTTTCAAGGTTTTTTATGATGGTCATGAGATTGTAGATATCATAACTTTTGATAGAGTGCTGGAATTACTACCAGATCAATGTCACTAGATAGAGGATTTCCAGAGATTTCTTTTGGTATATTATATATGGTGCTTCTAATGGATATGTCGTGTGCTAATTTTTTTTCTCTCCAATCCTTTGAGGTATTATGAGAATAAGAGACAATATGCAAGACATCAAGGACAATCTTTGAAATATTTAAGAGAAACGAGCTAAAGTGCAGAAGTGATATATTATGGAGGACATCAAGGAAGAATATAATCAAGAAGAATATGCTTGGTTTTATTTCGAGGTCAATTGTGATGATTGGTATATGGATAATTTTCATTTATGGGATGACAACTACTTTCATATTCCATTTGATGAATCTACTCCACCTTATGTAGATCACATCCCGAAGAGCACTCAAGAGCCTTCTCTGAATACTATTTTTCAGTTTTCTTATTCTACAATACTAGTGGATGAGTTTTTGGATGGATCTACATATTTGGATTCACATGAACAATGTAGATCTTTGGAACACCATTTTTAGCTGGCTATTGAGTTTCAATATCTTCATAGGGGAGTTCACATGAGTAGTTGGACATGGTACCTAGGTTTACAATGGAGCTTGGACTACTTCAAAATGGGGGCTATCACTTCTACATGGGACCCTAGTTCTCCAACCTACTTCAACATTATGGTCCACACTTATCCATGGGATCCTGGTATATGGTTGTACTTCCTCATAACAAGCATTGAGGACAACTCTTTCCTAAGGAGGATGTATTGTAGTGTAGATAGGGGGATAATATGGGGTACCTAGGGAGGTACCCAAGGGGAATACTTGAAAAGGAAAGTGAACATGAGTGGATCCCTTCCTTAAAAGGATCAATTGTAAGGTGTTTCCTTACCTCAAGGATTTTAGTATAATAAAGTGTTGATTTTTCTATATTGTTCTTTGTAGCTCGTATGAGGTTGTATTTTTAGATCTTTGATACTTAACATCAATTAAGTCTTGTAGTCTTTTATAAAAAGTGTTTGAAACTTTGTTATAGCCTTAATTTCCACCCTATAGGCTAGAGAGGAATCCATAAAAAGGTAGAAGCCAAAATACATCTTTTGCCAAAGGTTTAGCCTATTTTTGGAGGTCCTCGCATGACACCTAGTAGACAAAAAGTGAAGCCCTCACTGGACACTAGTGTCTCAACAAGTGAGGGACTGTCAAACTTCTAGAATCTGAGAGTTACGAGGTTATAGGTGAGGGATGAGTTGGATTTTCGTGTCAAATGCCTAGGAACTCACATCATTTGAGTCTCTAGTGGCCTCTAGAAGAGATAAAAGCCTCTCCCAAGCCTCCTCCAAGCCTCCTCCAAGATCTATATAACAAAGGAAATCCTTGGGAAAGGGAGGAAGAATTCATAGTATTGTTATGTTGTCCAACTGTAGAGGTATCCATCATCAAAACCAAAATTCAGTGAGCCTACACTGACCAAGCAACTGCAAGGAGAGGCAAGTAGCAAAGAGGATAAAGGAGGATGCATCTTCATCAAGTTTAGGTATGAATTGATATGTATTCTCTATGCTTCATTAATAGATCATTTGGTTTTCCCTCATGAATGTTTTTATTTTATGCATAAATATTCAGATCTGGTTTATATTGTTATAGATCAGGTTAGATCCAAGCTAGATCTGGGATTCTAACACTAGGAGGACAAGTAGAATGGTATTTTTTTGTCTTTGTTGTGCAGGAAGCAGGTTGTAGAAGTTGGAGCTGGAACTTTAGGACTACACTAGCCATGAATAAAATAAGGACAACCTTCAGGAAAAGGTATGGTGTTCTGCCATCTCCTTGTGTAATGATCTTATTGCTCGTTTCTAAGAGAACCATAAGAAATATATCCCATTCTTGTTTATAATTGCTAGGCCAATCCTAGGGATGTCTTACTAATTATTCAGTGAGATCCCTGTGAGAAAAACTCCCATAATGGATTGGCGACTCCACTGGGGACTTTGCTTTCTCCTTGGCTCTCTTAAAGAGTTTTTCCTCTAAAAAAGGGTCGTGACCTTTAGACACTATTCTGTAAATTTATATGAAGAATATGAAGGAGTTGGCTACAGATTTGGATTCGTCTCGAAATGTTAGCCAATTAAAAAAAAAAAAAATCGTCCAGATCGATGTCCAGAAAGCAAAGTTATCGCTGATTTAAAATTAGCTATTTTGCAGATTTTTCGTGATGACCGCGTGGACTATTTGGATAATATATTTTCATAGAAAATTCAGATTATAGCCAGACCAAACCCATCAAAAATATTATTTTAGGGGATTTCTTTTGATATATTATGTCATATGATTATGGTAAATACATAATGCAGTATAGTCCTTGCAAATTTCCGCTCCCAAACTCTAGATCTCCATTATATTTTTTTAAAGTTTTGGGTGTGATATCTATAGTGACATTGGAGTGGGATGATTCAACCTCATTCCTACTATCCTAGATACCTTTTTCTTGTTACTTGTTGTTGGTTTTCCTTTTGCATATGTATTTCTTGTTTAGATAAGGAATTGTTTACATTGCTAATTGGTAAAAACCTCAAAAAGACAAAAAGATTTGTTGCATGTTAGATTTGTTTTTGAAGCATTAATGTACAAGTGCATTAGAAGCATTGTTTTTTTTCAAGTCTAATTTGTTTGTTGGATTCTTGGTGTGTGTGAGGTCTTATTGTTGAAATTAGCAAAGAAAAAGAAAAGACTCTTTTCCTCCCATGGCTAGAGTTCATCGAAGTGAACAAATTTGCATTAGAATACTTGCATTGCTTGGTTGGGTCAAGAGTCATTACATCATTAAAAGTTTCATCCATTACCTTTGGACCTAAGCAACAACCCCTAAAAAAGAAGCGCTTGATCTAAAATCAATTAGACATTTTTCTTTTGATATTAAACCAACATTAGATAGCTTAGCGCCTTGGAATAGGATTGGAGATTAAACTCTCTAAGGCCACAAAAAGAAACCTAAAAGTCATTAAAGAACGTTAAAATCCATTCTTGCAACCAATGTGTCGGGAACCTCCTCTAACATAGGAGTTAAGCATGAGGTCACATCGGGGCAAGTAGGGATACTACCCCTCTTTGCTTGTTTTGATGTTTTCGATACCGCTTCAATTGTTATGTATATGGGGGTTCTATTGGTTAACACCTTCAGAGCTCCGAGCTTAGTTACCCTACCATTACGTGCAGTTGAACTTATGAATGTTCGCTTGACCATTGATTGTTAGGTGGTAGCCTTAGTGACCTTTCCTAGGGAGATACAAAGGTGACCCCAGGTGGGACATGCATGTGGTACTTGGGGTAGACGTTCGTTCATGGTCTCAGTTCCCCTGGGGGTTCCTGCCTTAATAAATATTACTTGCATCGGTCATGGCTATTTCGTGTAGATCATCGTAAATGCTTCTCACACCTTCGCTAGCTAATCTTGTGGGTTATTTGACCCCCCCCATAGGGTTGGTTTTCAAAAGGCCCTTGAGCTAATTGGTTTTCTTGTTGTTGCCTATATTTCATTAGGGGCGTGCTCTTTGAATATGAGTCTAGGTCAGCCATAGGTTGATTGGTGTTTGTTAGTAACATAGTTTATTCATCGTGGTTGAATTACCGCACCAGTCCTGTTGATTACGAGGAATTGAGCCTATTATGGAGGTGAAAATTCATCTAAAGTGACGCGACATAAATGAAAAAGACTTCAAAGGGTCTTATATTTGGTTTGAAGAGACCGATTTGGTTGAAGTAAAGGTGGTAGATGAAATTCCTCCACCAAATTTCAATCCACCTCTAATTGAGCTAGATGCTCCTTTACTTATCCAAGTAAGGGAAATTTTCAGTGTGCCTTTCTCTTTGTTTAGTCATCCTCCCACCATGTTTGGACCTAGTGTGCCATCTAGTGTAGCTGAGCCTATGATTCCATCCCCAATTGGGATAGGGGGAAATTCCTCTTGGGGCATCCTAGTAATGTCCACATTGCCACCCATTAGCTCCATTGGACCTACACCGTCCATACCTTTTTCTTTCAGTTCCTCAATTTGGGGGACGTCAATTGTGTCATCATCTCCATCCATTAGTATACCTAGCATCCCTATGCCCATCCCTTCCACATCAATTCCCACTTCTAGATTCTTTTCCAGTGGGGGGGCGAGCTTTGGTTTTGGCATGGGGAGTGGAACTCCTTCCACCTCCCCCAATCTAATGAGCAACCCAACATTATGAGGTGTGAGTGTACCTTTTGGATGGAGTATTCCTAGTGGTTTTGGGGCTGTCCCTAGTCAGATTGGGGGAAGTAGTCCATTTGGAGGTTTTAAATTTCCTTGGATTAGCACACCTTTCCTTGGGGGCACATCCCTTGGGGGAAATTTTTCATCGTGGGGAGGTTTTCTTTTTGTGTCCACATCTAGTCCCGGGGGTTTCTTCCATGAGACTAACTTTGGGAACATATTTCCTGGAGGGTCCAAATTCCCCCCTGGGGGAATTTTTGGTTATGGGAGCAGTCATTCTCTTGGAGATGCCACCATCCCAGTGGAAATTCACTCTTCAAGACCTCCCCAACCCTCTAGTAGTACCAACATAGGGGGACCGCAAGGTCCATATGGGACAACATAGACTTCACCTCTATCCTAGTCTTCACCTCTATCCTAGTCTTCATTTACACTGTTGCCTTTCCTCACAACACTAGATTTACTTGATTTGTCATGGTTAACAAATGACCCTGACTCCCATGACCCATCATGGTCGAAGATGCCATCCAAGCTAAAATTAGATATTCCAAAGTTTGACAGAAAGCCGAGAGAGGACCGCTCTACACAGATCATGACTTACCACTTGTGGTGTTCATCCAACTCATTGATGGATGATACTATTAGGATGTGTGTTTTCTAGAGATCCGTGACCGGAGCTGCCACCAAATGGTACATTGAACTTAAAGGCGGTTCTTTTAGAAGCTTCAACGACCCGTCTATGTCATTTTTAACGCATTTCCAATTGCCTATTTGGTATGAGATAGGAACAAATCTCTTGACTTCGATGCATCAAGACAATGACACTCATATCTCTGATCATATACATAAGTGGAAGAGACGATGTAGGATGATTGAGACTCAGATTTCAGACAAGCTCCTTACTGAGTGGTTTACTAAGTCCCTCTTACCACCCATTTCCAGAGATGTAGCTATGCTCGGGGTGACCATTGAGGATAAATCCATTTTGCATGCCCAACAATTGGACTTGATCTATTCTTAGTCAGGTATTTTATATGACATAATTCAAAATGCTCCTCACCCGTGAAATGATCCACAAAAACCTATCCCAGGACCACATGCTGATGGTGTGGTTGGTTCTATTTCACATGCATTTGTTAACCCGTTAGCTGATCATATGGGTCAAATTTCCATTCAGTCACACCCATCAGCTGTTGGCACTAATTCTCAAACTGTTGCGATCCCTTCTCAAACATCTGAGGTGAATTCAGTGCAGTCTATGTAATTGAATAATCGTCAACAACCTGGAGGTAAGAAAAAGAGAAACGAGAAGAAGAATTCCAATAATGAGAAAGGGACTGCCTCCACCCAAAAAAACCAGGAGGGAGTCACTAAGGAGAAAAGGAAGAGTCAGTTTCCTTGTAATATTTATGGGGTGGACCATCCTACTCACCAGTGTCCTTGGAAGGATGAGATCCATCAATTTTTGGCACAACAATAGGCCCCCCAACAACCTGTGGTGTTAACCCATCCTTTCCCACCTCAACCTCAGAATATGGTTGCCACAGATCCTGCCCCTCTGCAAGGGTGCATGGGAGGGTGCCTTCATCAATAGGGGTATTCCTCGAATACTTCTGTGTTTATTAGTGACCACATGGTCAACTTGCAGACTCAAAACAAGAACCATGACATTCTCGAGTCTTCCCATGCTGCCAAAGAAGAAACATCTTCTTCCTAGTCTAGTGACTCAACCATCTTTTTACGCATTGCTTCACCCCCCGAAAGGAATTATTTGACATATGACACATAACCCTAACACACGGTCTACCCACAACTGCAGTATTGTGGAAGACTTAGCCCAGGCAACTTGTGCCATGTCTGCACTTGAATTTCTCCAAAGCTTCCCAATGCAGTGGAAAGCCTTGTTGTTTTCTATTAGCATGGTTGATCCCTCGGAGTCGAGTTTGATAACCTTTGAGACCAGTCAATTTACTCATCGAATCTCCCATAAGGTCTCCTTTCATATCATAGTGTGATCGTTGGGGAAAAAAATCTACCAGACAAAGGTGGATGAAGGAGCCTCAACTTGCATCATGTCCATTTCTTGTTGGAAGGCCCTTAGCTCTCCTAAGATCGTCACATTTGCAAAACTATTAAAAGGATTTGATGGACACATGTTTTAGCCTCATGGCATAATCATTTCCTTACCCATCGAGCTAGGTGGAAAGAATTTCTCTGTGGCGGTAGAGGTCGTCGATGCACCTCTTGACTACAATATTTTAGTCAGGAGTACTTGGTTCTATGTGATGACCACATTTGTCTCATTGGTCTTTAGGGTCCTATGCTTCCTTCACTAAGGGAAAATTGTTACCATCGATTAATTTGCATTCTGTACCCTAGACTTTGGATCCAATATGGGGTCAAATGTACCCTTTGTTGGTGATACCACATAGTATTTTTTCAATGTATGTACCGAGATGTTCAAAGATAATTCACTAATGAGGATTTTTCCCCTTTCCCCACCATCTCCCATTGCCAATATTGCTCATGTCAACATGATTTCATCATTTACCAATGGATCCCTTGGGTCTTTTGATCCTTGGGTGGTACCTCGTCCCGAGGTTGTTGATCAATATGGAGCATCCATGCCACTCACAATGGTCAATATTGTTGATCCAACAATCCCATCAACATCCGCTGATACTGGTCAACCAATCCATACTCATATGGAGTGTGATCAACCTACTCCTCCTGTACGGGTTGTTGACTTTCTCAGTTCACATGACTCCCTTGATTTTGAGTTACCTTCATAAAAGGCAATCTTGGAAGTCATGGCTTCCATTGATAATCCTAGGGAGGATGATCATAATCAATAATCCATCCTCCCTAGTTTGGACTCGACAAGAGTTGACGTGATAAGTATTGATCCGAGAGTTGGGGCACCTAGTAGACCTCTTAGTCTTACCCCTTTTCAGCGTCAGACTTCTTTTTCGCAACATGCCAACGAATTATCTTCTATCCCTTCCATTGAAGATTCACATTTCATACTTCATATCTTGATGGAGCCCATAAAGGAGATTCCATGGCTTGCGATACTACTCACAATGAGTATCTTCGACTGCAAAAATTTGTTTCTATGTGGCATGGCCCCAACATGGTGTGCCACATGATGCCAACATTGGCTCATGAGCTCATTGATTATGAAAAAGATCCTTGGCATGAGCCTAGCAATGGGATCTACTTTGCATATTGTATCAAGATCTGTAGTGCCTTGTACATAGGTGTGTGGCGTGAGTGCTTTTTTCCTTCCTCATATCTGAAAAAGTCCAAAACATATTTTCTTCTTTGAGATTTCACTATGCGTTGTGACCTTAGAATCTAGTTTATATGTGTCGATAGGATTCTAGGGACATTTTTTTACAAAAATGGAAAATTCCACTGAACTTGAGGTATATATTCTTAAAATAACATACAGGGATAGGTTTTTCTCTACATTTTCCACCTTGAATTATTAACCGTTCATACTTCCAACATTATGCCTTAGGTTCAAACCTGATTGGTTGTGACCTTAGCCACTCCTTTTGCACTTCGTAACTGGTTTGGTAGTTCCTACCCTTCATGGGAACCCTATTTAACACCTATATTTCCATTTGGTTCCCATGTTGTGTTTGCCTGTAAAGCCTGGGAGCCCTCCGTTTTCCTCGCCATGACTTCAAGATTGAGCCTCATTTTCCTCTCTTCATCTATAATATGGCCATATCCCGTGGAGTTTCCTAATTTTTTAATTGTTTCTTAATGATCACCTGTGCATTTTCTTCTCACGTCATGCTTCCTACCGCTACGCTATTGTTTTCATGTATTCCGCTTACCACTATTGTAGTAGCCTTGACCATACACCTCTTGCATTATTTGGCCTTCGTTTTGCATCCACCCACCAGGGAGAGAACAACTGCTAAGAGTGGATCTCAATTGCCATTACCATTTGTGTTCCTCATTGCTTAGGTTGGTTCCATGTGCTTGGAACATAGGAGCATGTTGTTAATCCACTCGTTCTCTCCTATTGAGTATAATTTTATCTCTTTTTTCAGAATCATAAAAGGAAACAAAAAAGGTATCAATATTACTTGCGTCATTCTTTCGTGCTTGTTAAAACATGAAGGAGACCGAGCATACTTGTGTTATTATTTTGTGATCATTAAACCATGAAGGAGACCGAGCATAATTGCGTCATTATTTCATGCTCGTTAAACCATGAAGGAGACAAAAAATATAAAACAAATAAAAAAAAGTGGGTTTTTTTCACCATTGGTCTATTCTCAAAATGGCAGTGTTAGTCGAGTCGCCCTTGAACATGGTGCATGTTTGAGTCCTCATCATAAAATTGGGTTTTAGATTTCCTAGGATCCTTCCAAGTAATATGAGTCAGAGATACTCCTTCGGCTGGTTACTCTTCCAGTCACCATGGAGAGTTCTTCAATGCCTCCTACATTGTTGCACTATATTCGTCCAGCTCTTGTGTCTTGTTGCCAAGTCACCATTGTGTTGTGATATATGTTCATGGGAAGTTTAATCCTAGTTCAACCATCTGTTGTTTTGTTTACTTTCCGAGTCGGACATCCCTATGTCAGTTGTACTTTGTAATATTCTCTCTTCATATCATCTCTCGGTGCCTATTTTGTGTCGATTGATGGGGGATACATCAAGGCTATCCTTCAAGATCTCTTTCTATCGACTTCAACACATTATCTAGGAGAGGGATATAGAAACCAACTAGTACCTTGGAGCTTGCATTCCTTAGTGGTAGGCCTCCTCTTGATTGACAATGGGTTTACATTATTGACTCTTGATCGATTGATTCTACGATTTTTCGACACCAAATCATCTATTCACACTCGCTATATTGTACTAGGTACCTTGGGTTCCATCTTCATCATCAGTGGGTTCCATCTTCATCATCAGTGGGTCCTCTCTTGTCTGTTAATGGTATACATCAATGAGTGGTAATCATATGGTTTCTACCATGCTCGACATCAAATCATCTATCTTCATGTTGCAGATTCATACCATTAGGGTTTGGAACGAAGACCTTGGGTTTGGGGGCCCCATCATTCCTTTACAACATCCCCTCCCAAGTTGGGATGGAGTATATCACTTGTGTATGAGTACTTTAGAGAATTCAGGGGCACTCTCCTCATTGCTCATTATCTTCTTGATATCTATATGTTATGTCATAGATCCACATTATATTTGTTGGTGGCTATGTTCTTATTGATGACATGGATCCACCATGTATTATTTCACGGCCATGGTATATCAATTCATATCATGGATCTACAATGTATTGTTTGGAAACCATGCTCATTCAGAGTTTGAGTATGTCTACCTAGGGGATGGTGTATATATGCTCTCATCCTTCATGTTTGATTGCAAGTACTCATTGGTTCCTTGATCTCTGAGCTCCTTCCTTACGTCACTTGTCACCATGAATTTTCGTAACGTATTTCAGCCATAATTTCCTCTTCTGACCTCACACATTAGGGGGCATTTGTTATACTTGTATTTTACACCATAGGTTGTGCAAGCATGTTATTAGATGTTATGAGGCTATAATTACATAATTGAGTAAAATAATCATAATTATTTCACAAGGAACTAATTATTTTGTCACAATTTCATATTATGAAATAATAATTATTTCATAATTGAGAATAAACTCATAATTGAAAAGAAAGTTCATGGTGAGTTGGAAAAAACTCATAATTGAACATGGAACTTGAGAAAAAAGCTCGTAATAGAGAAAAAGTTCATAATAGTTTGGAAAAAACTCATCATTAAGCATGAGACTTGTGTATGACTTGTAATTTCTTAGTTCACATGTCATCAAGCATATATATGAATTGTAATTGCTTAGTTCACATGCTATCAAGCTATCCATGACTTGTATCCACCTAATTCACATGTCATGAAGCCTATCTCCAATCTCTTCTAAAATACTATAAGAAGAGGCCAAATGAAGGAGATGGAGAAAAGAGTTTTGAGGGCGGTTGTGCTGTCAAAATAGAGACAAAAGCTTAAGAGGATAAGGAAGAGCATCGGGAGCTTGGAACTAGGAGTAAAGCATCAACATCTAATTTATGGATATGTTGTAATTTCTTCTTAATTATAAATATGTCATTGGTTTTCCTCCATTTTATTTGTATTTTACTCATAAATGAATTGGATACGATCTTATGAATAATAGATCAAGGTAGATCTAGTAAGTTTATTTCTCCTAAAAATAGAAGGATAGTGGATAGGTAGTTGCTTGGATCTTTGTATGTAGAGAGTAGATTGCAAGAGCTGGAGTTGGTCTCAGGAGATGCAAAAGTCAGGACATGCAAGGACAACAGCCAATCCAAGGTATGTTCAAATCTCGTTCTTGGGTAAAAAAGGGAAAAATTACTTAGATCTAGGAATACCATAGAAGTCTACCTCTTTTTTTCTAGGATCAAGGGGATATCCTAGGGAGATATTGTTGTTCATTCAGTGAGATCCTAGTAATATTATTTCCTTAGTGTTTGATTGCAAGAATTCTTTGGTTTCCAAACCTCCATTTCTGTCTCCTTGCACTGTCTCACATGGAAATTATTGTAATGTATTTTGGCCATCCACTCCTTTCCCAACCTCACACATTAGGGGGAATTTGTTATAGCATTAATTTCTACCCTATAGGCCAGAGAGGAATCCATAAAAAGGTAGAAGACAAAACACATATTTTGCCTAAGGTTTAGCCTACTTTTGGAGGTCCTCGCGTGACACCTAGTAGACAAAAAGCGAGACCCTCGTTGGACACTAGTGGCTCAATAAGTGAGGAACTGTCAAACTTCTAGAATTGGGGAGTTACGAGGTGATAGGAGAGGGTTGAGTTGTATCGTTGTGTCTGTTGAGCACTCAACACACCCTACAAAATTCTATAATTTTTCGGGTACCACTTTTTTTTTTTTAAATTTTTGTCTTCATGCTCTGATTCTCGAGGAACCTCAATGATTTTTAGTTTTTGTTTATTTATTTTTGGCGGTTTTAAATGTTTCCCTAACTTAATAAGACTTGTAAATAGAATGAACAAGGGATAACTGATTTAGAGAATGAAATCAAACTCTCAACACTTCATGTTTCCCAAAAATTCTTTGAAATCAATGTCAAGACTTAAGTTCTCCGATGCTCGATAGTTACCCTTTGAGAGTGCCGATGAAATATCCCTGATCCAGCTGATCTGGATATCTACTACGGATCTAGTGTTCTGACTCACAGATCTGATACTCTGGGGGTTTCTGGATGCGTTTTATCTTCAGATATGATACTATGGGGGTTTCTGGATGTGTTTTAGTTATGTGCTTGAGATGTTTTGTGGTTGTTGCATGTGCATGTTATACATTATGGTTTAAACAGTCATATATATGATGCATGCGGAAATAATGAACATCAACCACCCAATAATATGTATTATTAGATTCAAGAATGGAAATGTAATGAAATACTGAAAACATAGAAGATAGTCATTAGTTAGATATCATGGATCGTCACCGGAATACAAGAAAATAACATAAAATACCCATTATCAGAAGATGAAGGCAGATCTGATGCATGCACAGATAGATCGGCAAAATCGATGGTTCTGGAGAAGCACGGTAACCGCTACAAACTGGAAAACTCGTCCGAAAGGCTATACCCATCGTAATGAGCTGGAAATTATCCCAATAGAAGCGTCCTAGCCTCTAGACTGATCCTGGTGACTTTCGGATGGTAGATCTATCCTCCGATGCTCTGAATTTCATTCCCTGGGGGTCTGCGCACCTCCTAGGCTCTCTGGATGCGTCTAAATGATTCCACCAATGAAATCGACTGATATAGGACTCAAAACATTCAATATGACAAATGTGAAACTGGGTCAGAAGGGTTTCCCCAGATCTACTCTGATGCTCCGTCTATAACCCCAACTGTCCTTCCAAAAGAGTTGCACCCTAGATGGCTGAATGATGTGCTATGAATGGTTCCATCATCCAAATCTGATGGGAAGTGTCTCAATATATGCACCCTGGCTGGATCTCAACTGGGTCAGAAGGAAACTACAATCCGAGCTCTAATCTCGTGTAGCTGCACAACCCCTCTATCTAACCTTGTGCCCTCATTAGCTGAGCTATGCAACACGACAACTAGATACTCCTGAATAGCACGATGAAATACCTAGATGGTATCTCCGATGGGCTAGGGTGTGTCTCTCAACACCAAAACCTATCAATGGTGGTGGTTTTCTCCAGAAATCCACAAAACAGTAGAAGTCGAATCTCTTCCTCCTATGGAAAATCTCAACATCAAATCATAACAATGCATAATGAGGAATTAGGTAAAATTCCTCCCTTTATACTCTTCCTGATCTAATTCACCATTGACCTCACTTAAGCTAGGCGCTTTTCCTCCTAAGGAGAATAATTAATTAATTAAGTCCCCCTTTAGCACCTTTTCGTTCTAATTCTTTGTTGACTTAGGCTTAAGTGACTTTTCCTATGCTTTTTGGCTTAATTCATCGTTTATCCACCAAATCACCCTTATTTCTCCCTTTTGTTCCCTGTTTTTGCCTAACTATAGTCTATGGGAACACATAGATTACTAGGTCACTCCCTACCGGCCTACTCTTGGGAATAAGACATCACAGTCCTCCCTTCCCGAGATTGCTTGTGCTCAAGAAACATCAATCCTGGGTAATGCAAAATATGCTCTCCCTCCCATGTGGCATCCTCCACTAGAAGACCCCTCCATCTAAACAAGCACTCCCTGATGACCCTGCTCCTCAACCTCCACTCTCTCTACTCTAGTACCTCCTCCGACACTAGCTCCAACTGGTCCTCCTCATCCAAGGGTGGAAAATCCTATGAAATACTAATATGTTGTCCCACGACCTTTTTAAGGCAAGAGACGTGAAATATGTTATGAATATTGCTACCCTCTGGTACCTATAGCTCATATGCCACCTCGCCTATCCTCCTGATGACTCTGTATGGCCCATAAAGCTTCGGCTTCAACTTCTCTTCTCCGCTCCTCTTCAAGGAGGACTGTTTGTATAGATGTAATCATAGAAAAACCAAATCCCCTACCTCAAAACTGCGCTCGACTGTGTGCCAGTCTGCATAGATCTTCTGCTGGTTCTAAGCCATATGCAAGTTCTTCCTCACTGCCTATAGAATCCTCTGACTCTCCTCCACCTAGTATTTGGCCCCTGAGACCCTTCTGTCCCCAAACATAGTCTCCACAAAGGAGGGTGCATCGTATCCATACAATGCCCTGAACGATGACATCCTGATAGACATATGGTAAGTTGTGTTGTAGAAATACTCACCCATGTGTAACCATCTCACCCATGTGCGATGTTTCCCCCCCACATAGTTCCTCAGATACCCCTCCACCCATTTTTTGATCATATTTTTCTGTCCATCTGTCTGTGGGTGGTAGTTGGTACTCGTAGCTAGCTCTGTGCCAGTCAACCTGAAAAGCTCCTTCCAAAACGCATTGATGAAGCGCCCATCTCTATCACCGACTATTTGCTTGGGTAAACCATGCAACCAAAATACCTCCCTAAAAAACAACTCTGCTACCTGTATGGCCTTGTAGTCCGTGGTTATGGAAAATAAATGTCCAAATTTGGTCAGCCTGTCAACCACCACAAATATATAGTACCTTCCCTGCTCTCGAGGAAGGCCTGTAATGAAATCCATAGAAATGCTCTCCCATTTATTCTCTGAAATGGGTAGAGGCTATAGCAACCATGTGGGATGTATCTTGATGCAGAGCCCCCTTCTCTCCTAAGGGCTACATGACCTTCCAGTCTAGGATCGATCAATAAACTGAGTCTGAATGACTCTTCGGGTTTCTGCTAGACCTCGAACTTGCTTACACAGGTTCTTTCTCCAAAGACACAGGTCGTTTAAGATCTGCGGGCCCTCTCCTAAGTGTTGTTCACACCTTAATGCCAAACGGGCGCTAGCTCTTTTTTGGACAATCCCTTTCCTTTAAGTGACCATGACTATGACCACTCGCCTAATCGAAAGGCACATTGTGATTTCGCGTTTTGGGTCTTTGCACATGAGTCACCCTGACTCTCCCGACCTCCGAAATCCCGACAGGAGCCTAGCGCATGCTAGCCCCTCTATTCTCCTCCACCGATGTGACCCTTCTCTATGACCATGGGTCAATATTTCGAGCGCATCACGATTTCGTGTATCGAGACTTCATGTTTCGCGAAGTGGGGGGACCGCTCACCTCCCTTCTCTTGATATCTGAACTCTCGATGTCTACTTGGGAAACCAATGGTCCAGTTCTCCCCTTGATCTGACGACTTAGATCAAATTGTGATTTCGCAATTCACGAGTTCTTATGACTCTTCCTTCGACTCCTCTGAGTCATGAGTCAGCAAAACACTGATCTCTCACCATGTGTCCCCCTTGATGGATGGTTTCAATGATTTTGGAATTTTGTGACCTTGTTCCTCCTGTTTGCTTTCAGAGCTTATTGGTTTTGCACTTTACCTTGATCGGATGACTACGATTATTTTACACTCAGACCGAATGACTGAGGTCCTTCCTCTCTTTCGCTTACGCTTTCTTCAGACTTGGAATATTTTCTAAGTGATCAAAGGTTTTGAACCTTTGCTCCTCCGACAAGTCTGACTCTTGGACCTCATAACACTTATGAAGAGTGTTGTTCCTCCTGAGATTGGTCTTGTGAAGACTTCGGGATCTGACACATTCCTTGCGTTCAGGGATTTCGATAAATCAGATCCGAAGGATTTCTTGAAAAGAAACTTGTCTCAACCTCCTGGCATTCTCCTCTCCTGGTTCTTCGACTTCTGCAGAGTCCCTTCCACACTTAGTTGAATCTTGGATCTATGCACTCCTTACACTAGATCTTTACACAAGGTTCAGATTCTCGTGGACGACTGTGCACACCTTGCACCAGTCTCTTTGCAATCCTTGCGAAGGGAAAGTTTCGTGCTATCTCTTCTGAGCTTTGGAATCGAAACAGACTCCGTTAACGCACTCCTTGTGTTCTGTGTGCACACTTGCACTACTTTGACATAAGAGAAACAATTGAAACTTATCCTAGAATTCATAGTTGCATCTATTCATAATGAAATTCATTCATCCATGAAAGAAAAATAACAGGGAATTGCAAACAATGTCCACACCATGCATTGGATCAATTTTCCTCTGTTATATTCCAAAATGAAAATGGTTAGAACTGTAAATGAACAACAAAAACTACTGAAATATTCTCCTAAATTCTATCTTACTTTCTTCTCCTAACATCTCTATTCCCAACCAGCCTCATTTGGGTGTACAAAACCTCTATTTATCTCACAGGCTCTTAGGGTTTCCCCTGACTACTTGTCTACATCACAACCTATCCTACGACTAATTTAGTGCAGTCGCATTCCAGAGCCAAAGTGGAACTCCTGCTTCGCTCACGATCACTTAAGCGTGCCTCAAAAGATTTTTCCGGCAAGTTAAGGAATATTTCAAAATATTGGCTGCAACTGCCAGCGTCGAGGTCTCATATAGATTCCCAAACACTGATAGGTTCTGCTCCACGTGCTTTCCAGTGATGCTCCTGCATCATACTCCTCTTGAAAAAAATTCATCGACTGCTGTCCATGAGCTCCTACACCGACTTTCCATTCTCTTGAATAACAACTTCATTTTCCCAACTGGCATCTTCTATTGGGTGTCCCTTCCACTTGACCAAATATTCAAAATAGGCCTTCCTCCTGGTCTTTTTTCCAATCCTCTGATTAACAATTTTCTCCATCTGTTGTTTTTCTGCTATCGAAATTTTCTTTTCCCATTCAATCTTCTCTTGATCTTCTGATCCCTCTATGTAATCCTTCCTGTAAGGACACATGTCTGCAACATTTAATATGGGCGATATGTCCACACCATCTGGCAACTCAATCTCATAGGCGTTTTCATCAAACTTCATCAAGATATTACATGGTCCTATTTTCTTCATTTTTAACTTGTTATATGTTCCCCTATGGAACCTTTCTTTCTTGAGATGTGCCAGAACCTGATCTCCCACTTCAAATTGAAGTTCTCTGCGATGTTGTTTAGCTCTTCGTTTGTACTCCTGGCTAGAACTCTGTAACTGTCCTCTGATTTGGCTATGGAGCCTCTGCATGTCTGCAGTGAAATATTTTACTGCAACACTCTTGATCTCACTTTGTTCCAAGTCTCTCAACTTAGATACTCCCCTAGGTTGCATTCCATACAATATTTGGAATGGGCTCTTCCTAGTGCTCCTGTTTGGTGAATTGTTGTATGCAAACTCTGCTTGTGGAAGAATCTGATCCCACTGATTATGATGTTCAGTGACCAGACTCCTCAATAAGTTTCCCAAACTTTTGTTCACCACCTCAATCTGTCCATCCGTCTGAGGGTGATAAGCTGAGCTGAAGGACAAATATGTCCCCAAATTCTTCCACAATGTTCTCCAAAAGCGACCAACAAATTTTGTGTCTCTGTCCGAGAGAATGCTTTTGGGTAGGCCGTGAAGTCTCACAAATTCCTTAAAGAACAGATTTGCAACATGCATTGCATCAATAGTCTTATAGCATGGGATAAAATGTTCCATATTTGAAAATCTATCCACCACCACAAATATGGAATCAAATCCTCTTTGCAATCTTGGCAGTCCCAACACAAAATCCATGCTTATTGCATCCCAAGGCCTCTTTGGTATTGGCAATGGTTGATACAATCCAGTGTTTTGTCTTTCCCCTTTTGCATGTTGGCATATTCTACATCTGTTCACAAACTTTATCACCTCTGTCCTCATACCTAGCCAATAGTATGAACTGCTCAACTGTGTAAACGTTTTATCATGGCCAAAATGTCCAGCCAATCCTCCACTATGCTTTTCCTTCAAAAGGTTATCCCTCATTTGGCATTTCGGTATGCACAACTGATTTCCTTTGAACAACAATCCCTCTTGAATATACTCTGTCCATTGGATTCTATCTCTTAACACATGATTTGCACATGCTTCATATGCTTCCTTGAAGTTTGTATCATCACAATACATGTCCTTAAGGTGTTCAAAACCCAAGGTCTTCACCTGAAATTCCTGTAGAATCAAGCATCACCTGCTTAATGCATTAACAACTTTGTTAACATTCCCAACAATATGTTTTATGAGAAAAGTAAAATTTTGCATAAACTCAACCCATTTTGCATGCCTTTGATTCAATATTTCCTGCCTGGTTATGAATTGTAAATCCTGGTTATCACTATACAAGACAAATCATTGTGGGACAAGGTAATGTCTCCACTTCTTCAAGGCTTGAATTATGGCATAAAACTCCTTATCACACGTGGAGTATTTTCTCTTGGTCTCATTCAACTTCTCACTGAAATAGACAATAGGTTTGTTATTCTGGATCAAAATTGCTCCAATTGCAACTCCACTTGCATCACATCTCACCTGAAATGTCTTTCCAAAATTCGGCAAGACCATAATTTGTCGTTTTGTTATTTTCTCCTTCAGTATATTGAAGCTCTTTTTGGATTCCTCTGTTCATTTAAAAGACTTGTGCTTCTTCTTCACTGTATCCATCATTGGCACACAAATTCCACTGAAGTTTCTGATGAACTTCCTATAGAATCTTGCTAATCCATGGAAGCTCCTTACCTCGAACATGCTCCTTGGTGATGACCATTCTCTGATCGCTTTCACCTTCTCTGGATCCATCTTTAGTTCATTTGAAGAGATCACAAAACCCAAGTAAATGAATTCTGTCTTCATAAAAGAGGACTTCTTCAGATTTATCAACATCTTCTCCTATTGTAGTCTCCTGATCACTAATTTTAGGTGCCTCATATGCTCTTGTTTAGTCCTGCTAAAGATCAATATATCATCCAGATACACAACCACAAACTTGCTAATGAAATCCTTCAGTATTTCATTCATCAGCCTTATAAAAGTACTCAGGGAATTTGCTAATCCAAATGGAATAATAAGCCACTTATATATACCTTCATTTGTCTTAAAGGCTTTCTTCCACTCATCACCTTCTCTCATTCTGATCTGGTGATATCCACTTTTCAAATCTATTTTGGAAAATAAATTTGCTCCACTTAAACAGTCCATTAAATCATCCATTCTTGGTAAAGGAAATCGATACCCGATGGTGATATTGTTAATGGCTCTTGAGTCTGTACACATCCTCCATCCTCCATCCTTCTTTGGACTCAACACAGTTGGTATTGCGCATGGACTCAAGCTTTCTCTAACCAAGCCCTTGTCTAACAATTCCTGGACTTGGTTCTTCACTTCCTCAGTCTCTCGAGGTGTCAATCTATATGCTGCTTTGTTTGGCAGACTTTCTTCTGGTATCAAGTCAATATGGTGACTGATACTTATGATGGGTGGTAATGAGTTAGGCAACTCATCCACCAATATGTCAACAACATTATCCAACAATTCCTGAACTTCTCTAGGAAAATCATCCATCGAAGTACTTGTAAGGATAACTCTGGGTTTCCTCACTATAGTAAACTACATCTCCTATTCTTCCTTGACTTATTTCAGTATTTCCTTCTCGCTCATGAGAAGTATGCTTGTGCTGGTCTCCTCTTTCACCTTCTTCTCCTCTATTGGAAGCAACATGTGTGTCCTACCATTCTTCTCTAATGTGTATGTATTTTTCCTCCCATCGTGAATGATATTCCAGTCAAACTGCCATGGTCTTCCCAACAAAATATGGCATACATCCATGGGAATTACATCACCTAGGATTTCATCTCTATATCCTCCTATTTTAAATTCAACCAAGCATTGTTTCGTAACCATTACATGGTGTCCTTTTTACAACCATAAGACTTTGTATGGCTTCGGGTGTGCAGTTGTCTCCAGCTCTAATTTCTCCACCATCTCTGTGGATACTAAGTTGTCGGTGCTCCCACTGCCAATTATCACCTTGCATACTCTGTATTTAGTCTTGCAAGTTGTTCTGAAGAGACCGTTCCTCTGCACCTGCCTTTCAACTTCTGCCTCTGGTTTTAATAGAAATTTCCTCAACATCAGGGATCTTCCATCCTCTACTCCTTCTACCTGAACATCTCTTCTCTGTGCTTCTGAAATGTGAGCTTCACCTCCTTCTTTATTTTTCTTGGGACATTCCCAAGACATGTTTCTTGTCTTTCCACAGGCATAAAATCTTACTTCTTCTCCTCTTCTTCCTCTTCCTCTAGAAGAATTTCTTCTGCCACCTTGTCTTCCTTGGGAATTCTCTCCTCTTTTCGAGTGACTGTGTGGTTTTTCAGTCTCGTCCTTAGACTTATGTGCCTTGTCATGGGTAACTCCCTTACCTCTGTTTGGGACGGGGCCTTTACCTCTCCCTCGCTGGCTTTGCTTTCTGGCCAACTTCTCCTCTGCCTTCAGTGCAAACTGATAAGCATCCTCCACTGTCTTTACTGACATCATGCTGAGCTCATCCTGGATTTCATATCTCAGGCCATTTATATATTTGGATACTTTTTCTTCATCTCTCTCTCTTTGTCCAGTTCTGATGTTCAACCTATAGAACTCCTCTGTGTACTCCTTAACTGTCATCCCTTTTTGTCTCAGGTTCTGCATTTTCCTGAACAAATTGATCTGATAATCCTTGGGCATGAACTTAGCCTTCAACCTGGCTACCATTCTATCCCAACTCTTTATCTTCTGCTTGCCTTTGCTTCTTCTCTCATCTTGCATTTCATCCCACCACAGTGTTGGATGTCCTTTTAGTCTCGTGACAACATGTCTCACTCTTCTTTACTCATCGATGTCTTCATAGTCGAAATATTTGTCCATGGATCTTATCTAATCCAATAGCTCTTCGACATCTAAATTGCCTTCATACATTGGAACCTCCATCTTGGCTCTGCCTCCCAATCTGGTAACCGCTCTCAGCAAGCGTTCTTTGACAACATCCTCTCCTATAGCTTCTTTGACGACATTCTCGTCCCCAACTTCTTCTCTCTCTGCATCGCTGACGTCTCCAACATCAAGTGCTCATCTCTGCGCTGCTTCCATCGCCTCTAATATTGCACAGAGTTCTCACATCTCCCTTTCTACAACTTGATTGGCCAAAGGTGGTTCCACTCGTCTCCTTGGTGACATTGTGTTGATTGTCTATCACACAGAGAGTATAACTTCAAGTTCTTTCTGTCTCCTTCCCTTTTCCTGTTGTCTGCAAGCAAAACTAGGCTTTGATACCACTTGTTGCAGATCCCCCTTCTCTCCTTAGGGCTACGTGACCTCCGGGTCTAGGATCAATCAAGAAACTACGTGACCCGAACCCGCTTACACAGGTCCTTTCTCCAAAGACGCAGGTCGTATGGAGACCCGCGGGCCCTCTCCTAAGCGTTGTTCACACCTTAATGCCAAACGGGTGCTAGCTCTTTTCTAGCTAAGCCCTTTCCTTTACGTGACCATGACTGTGACCACTCGCCTAATCGAAAGGTGTGTCATGATTTCACGTTTCGGGTCTTTGCACATGAGTCACCTTGACTCTCCCGACCTCCAAAATCCCGACAGGAGCCTAGCGCATGCTAGCCCCTCTATTCTCCTCCATCGATGTGACCCTTCTCTATGACCATGGGTCAATCTTTAGAGCGCATCGCGATTTCATGTATCAGGACTTTGCGTTTCTCGAAGTTGGGGGATTGCTCACCTCCCTTCTCTCGATATTTGATCTCCTGATGTCTACTTGGGAAACCAACGATCCATATCTCCCCTTGATTTGATGACTCATATCAAATCACGATTTCACAATTCACAAGTTCTTATAACTCTTCCTTCGACTCCTCTGACTCACGAGTCAGCAAAATGTTGATCTCTCGCCATGTGTCCCCCTTGACGGATGGTTCCGATGATTTCAAAATTTTGTGACCTAGTTCCTCTTGTGTGCTTTCAGAGCTTATTGTTCATGCACTTTACCTTGATCGGATGGCTACAATTATTTTGCGCTCAGACCGAACGACTGAGGTCCTTCCTCTCTTGCGCTTACGCTTTCTTCAGACTTAGAAGATTTTCTAAGTGCTCAAAGTTTTCAAACCTTTGCTCCTTCAACAAGTCCGACTCTTGGACCTCGTAACACTTATGAAGAGTGTTGTTCCTCATGAGCTTGGTCTTGTGAAGACTTCGGGTTCCCACACACTCCTCACATTCAGGGATTTTGATAACTCAGATACGAAGGATTTCTCAAAGAGAAAATCCTCTCACCCTCCTGGCGTTCTCCTCTCCTGGTTCTTCGACTTCTGCAAAGTCCCTTTGACACTTAGTCGAATCTTGGATCTATGCACTCCTTGCACCAAATTTTTACGCAAGGTTCAAATTCTTGCAGATGATTATGCATGCCTTGCACCAGTCTCTTTGCACTCCTTACAAAGGGAAAGTTTCATGCTATCTCTTCTGAGCTTTGGAATCGAAACAGACTTCATCAACGCACTCCTTGCATTTTGTGTGCACTCTTTCACTACTTTGACATAAGAGTAACAATTGAAACTTATCCTAACATTCACAGTTCCATCTATTCATAATGGAATTCATTCATTCATGAAAGAAAAATATCAGGGAGTTGCAAACAATGTCCACACCATGCATTGGATCAATTTTCCTCTGTTATATTCCAAAATGAAAATGGTTACAACTGTAAATGAACAACAAAAACTATTGAAATCTTCTCCTAACTTCTATATTATTTTCTTCTCCTAACATCTCTATTCCCATCCAGCCTCATTTGGGTGTAAAAAACCTCTATTTATCTCAGAGGCTCTTAGGGTTTCCCCTGGCTACTTGTCTACATCACAACCTATCCTATGACTAATTTAGTGCATTCACATTCCAGAGCCGTAGTGGAGCTCCTGCTTTGCTCGTGATCACTCAAGCGTGCCTCAAAAGATTTTTCCGACGCTGAGTTAAGGCGGATTTCAAAATATCGGCTACAACTGCCAACGTTGAAGTCTCGTACATATTCCTAGATGCTGATAGGTTTTGCTCCGCGTGCTTGCCACCGATGCTCCTGCATCATATTTTATCGTACTTGTTTTGCTCACAAGTCGTGCACTCCCGGATGTGTTTCAAAACATCACCCTTGAGACCCTTCCATGAGAATATCTCCCTGATATGCCTATATGTTTTGAAGTACCCTCGATGCCCTGCTGCAGGCGAATCATGACAGACCTTCATAATTTTCCCCTTTAGGGTAGATTCTGGAACCAAGTAGATCCGGTCCTTGTAGAAAATGATGTCATCAATAACTTGGTATCTATCATCAACCACCTATCCATCCATCACCTCACAAGAAAATTTGTTTTTGGAGTACTCCACCAGCAAATGTGCTTTCCAATCTATACAAATGTCCATAATCGTACATCCTCCTGGCCTCCTGGATAAGGAATCTTCTATGATATTCATTTTTCCCTTGACATACTCAATATCATAGTCAAAGGCTTGGATATTTGAGACCCACTTCTATTGTCTCTCACTGAGGTCTTTCTGATCTAGGAAATACTTGAGACTATTATGATCACTTCTCACTACAAATCTGTTGCCTACTAGATACTCCCTGAATTTGGTTAAGGCATGCATGATCGATAGCATTTCCTTGTCGTAAATAAGATAGAGTATCTCCGACTCTTTGATATTTTTTCTCTCAAAAATAATGGGGTTCCCCTCCTGCATCAAAACTTCTCCAATCCCCACCCCTGATGTGTCGCACTCTAAGAAAAACGACTGCGAGAATTTTGGAAGGGCTATAATAGGGCATGTGCTCATAACCTCCTTCATTTTGTCAAATGTTTGTTGTGACTACTCTGTCCAATGAAAAGCACCCTTCTTGGTCAAGTCTGTGAGTGGTGCTCCCAACTATGAAAATCCCTTGATGAATCACCTGTAGTAACTGCATAACCCAAAGAATCCCTTCAACTCTATGAGGTTCTTGGGTGTTGGCCAATCCAAAATGGCCCCGATCTTCTCCCGATGAACCTGTACTCCCTGCTCACTGATGATATGCCCCAAGTAAAATAGTTCTCTCATGCCAAACTCACATTTGGATTCCTTGGCATATAATGATTGTGCATATATAATGCTCAAGACCTCCTCCAAATGTGCCAAATGTTCATCCCACGTTTTGCTGTATATCAATATATCATCGAAGAACACCAAAAGGTATTTCCTCAACTGTCCTCTGAATATGTGGTTCATGCAAGACTAGAAAGTGGCCAGTGCATTGGTTAACCCAAATGGCATGACCAAAAATTCAAAATGTCCGAAGTGGCATCTGAATGCAGTCTTCTCTATATCCTACTCCCTGACGCTGATCTGATGATACCCGGATCGCAGATCGATCTTGATGAAGAAAACTACCCCATGCAACTCGTCCATCAACTCATCTATGCATAGAATGGGGTACCTATTCTTTATCGTTTTCTTGTTGAGAGCTCTATAATCAATGCACTTCCACAATGTGCCATCCTTCTTCAGTACTAGAACAACTGAAGAGGCAAAATGACTCATGTTGGGCCTGATGTGCCCCATCGCAGGCAACTCTTTGATTACTTTATCAATCTCATCCTTGAACCTCTTGGGATTCCTATAAGGTGCAGTGATCACTGGTGTAGCCCCTTCCTCCAACTCGATGATGTGCTCAAATCCTCTATCTGGTGGCTCCCTATTGGTATCATCCCAAACACTGGCTCATACTAGCTCAAAATCTCTCTGATATGTGGATGGTACTATTCTTTTCCCTCTAAATCCTTCTATTTGACGATTAAACACTCTGCTGCATAGGCCACATCACCGTGATAGAAGATCCTCTCCATCCATTTTTTCAATACTTCTCTTGGTGCTCCTGTAGACATGCCTCTCAGTACCACTCTCGATCCATTGGCATCTCTAAAGCTCATGGTCAACATCTGATAGTTCAACCCAATCTCTCCTAATGAATATAACCACTGTACTCCCAATACTGCATCTGTATCTGACAGGTCAACTACATAGAAAGTGTTTGTCAAGGTGTAGTTGCCTAGTTTGACCTCTAGGTCTAGGATCATGTCCAGACATGTCATCATGTATCCATCTGCCACTACTACGTGGAATCCCTCAAACTCCTTAGTGCGTAACCCCCTCCTGGATACTATGGACGCATCTATGAAGTTGTGGGTGGCCCCACCGTCAACTAAAGTGGTCATGCGCTGCCCCTGTACAAGGCCCTTGAGCTTGAGAGTGTTGTACCTGGGTACTCCTGAAAGGGTGGCTATGATTCCCCCTTTCACCTCTATACGAGGTTTTGTCTCCTCCTTGGGTTGTGCCCCTACTGGTATCTAAGGTTTCTTTGACTGTTGCTCTAGCTCATGAGTGGTCTCATCCAATGAATCACTGTTTGATTCCACTTCAATGTAGTGGATCTGTCCCTTTCCCATGCATCTATGCCTTGGGACCCAAGGGTCTCTGCAAGAGAAGAAAATCTTCTTCCCCGTCATCTCCCATCTCATGTCATCATCCAACTTCTCCTTGCCCTTCCATTCTCTCTGGAATGGCTTCCGGTCTCGATCCTTCTATGGTACGAAGGGTTTGGAAAAGGGTTTAGTTTTTGGCACTGAGTCTGCCAAATCTCTAGTGCGTAGGATGGCATCCTGCAAGGTGTGAGGCCAATATGCCTTCACCCATCCTCTCAAGGGTTATGTGAGCCCTTTTGTGAATAACATGATCAGTCAGGGCTCAGATATATCTATCACTGCCACTGCTACTCACTGAAACTTTGAGATGAATGCCTCTGTTGTGCCAGTTTGTCTCAACTGGGCTAGATCTCTGAAATGGATCTTTGGATACCTCCTGTCAAATCTGTCCATGAGTCTCTCTATGAACTCCCTGTAGGAGGTGATGCGACTGTGGCCCAATGTCACCAATCCATGATACCACCACTCGTGTGCCTCAACCTCCAAGTGTAAGGTAGTGAAACTGATGGCCTCTGTCTCGGTCATTTGGTTGAGATTGTAGTAGGTGTCTAGCTTCTGTACCCAAGCTCTGGCGGTGAATTTGGACGATCCATCGAAAGAAGGTATGGTGAATTTACCAACTTTCGGATGAAATCAATGTTATGCCCTTGCTTTTTTTGCCACCCTCCTGTTTGTGGCTCTCTTGGGCGGTTCCTAAGTCTGAGTCCACAATACTCGACTAGGGTCATGTCTTGATGGAAGTCACGGCCCAACGCTACATAATCCCTCTGATACTTTGCAATGTGCTCTGCATGAGTGGGTGATCTCTGTGCTATCGAAAATTGTGTTGCTACTGGGGGTGCCCTCTGGAAACTGGGAAACAAAGGTCGGGGAATCCTACTTGCAAGGGTGTATGTGCGAGTGGGTGACTGGGGTCTACTGCTTGCCCCTAAATTCCCCTGTACTACATGTGGGGCTTGTGTGCTCTAGGTGCTCACCATAGCCAATCTATCAACCACCTGTGCCAAGTACTGAGACATGGTCTACTGACTAGATAACATATCGCTAATAACCTGCATGAAGGCTGCTTCTGGTTCCATGGGGGCCTTACCACTATCCTCTGGTCGCTCATATATGTCTCCTAACATCCTCTTAGCCTCGCACTCAACCTCATGCTCTTCTCTTCTCTCTGCTTCTTTGTGTGCCTCTTCCTATTCCTCTGAGCTGGGAGGGAAAGGAGGAAAGTTAGGCATAGACCTTCTTTCCTTGCACCTGTTGTAAGTGACATATTCGTCACCTACGTGCTCATGACCATATGGGTCTTCTGTTGTACTCATCGTATTTAGTCACAGGATAACATGACTAAAGCTTTGATACCACTGAAATATCCATGATCTAGCTGATTTGGATATCTACTATGGATCTAGTGTTCTGACTCACAAATCTGATACTCTGGGGGTTTCTGGATGTGTTTTATCTTCAAATCTGATACTCTGGGGGTTTCTGAATGCATTTTAATTATGTGCTTGAGATGTTTTGTGGTTGTTTCATGTGCAGGTTATACATTATGGTTTAAACAGTCATATATATGATGCATGTGGAAATAATGAACATCAGCCGCCCAATAATATGTATTATGAGATTCAAGCATGGAAATACAATGAAATACTGAAAATGTAGAAGATATTCATTAGTTAGATCTCATGGATCATCATTGGAACACAATAAAATAACATAAAATACTCGTGATCAGAAGATGAAGTCAGATCAGATGCATGCATGGATAGATTGACAAAATCGGTGGTTCCAGAGAAGCACGGTAACCACTACAAACTGGAAAGCTCGTCTAGAAGGCTATACTCATCAGAATGAGATGGAAACTATCCAAATAGAAGTGCCCTGGCATCTAGACTGATCTTGGTGATTGTTAGATGGCAGATCTGTCCTCCGATGCTCCAGATATCATCCCCTGGGGGTATGCACACCTTCTAGGCTCTCTGGATGCGTATAAATGATTCCACCAATGGAATCAGATGATATAGGACTCAAAATGTTCTCCCTAACAAATGCGGAACTGGGTCGGAAGGGTTTCCCTAGATCTGCTCTGATGCTCCTTCTATAACCCCAACTGTCCTTCCAAAAGAGCTATGCCCTAGATGGATGAATGATGCACTATTAATGGTTCCACCATCTGAATCTGATGGAAAGTGTCTCAATCTATGCACCCTGGCTGGATCTCCACTGGGTCGGAAGGAAATTGCAATCTGAGATCTGATCTCGTGCAACTACATAACCCCTCTATTTGGCCTTGCGCCCTCACTGGATGAGATGTGCAACACAACGATTGGCTACTCCTGAATAGCATGATGAAATACCTGGATGGTATCTCTGATGGGCTAGGGTGTGTCTCTCAACACCGAAAGCTATCAATGGTGGTGGTTTCCTTTAGAAATCCACAAAACAGTAGAAGTCAAATCTCTTCCTCCTCTGGGAACTCTCAACATCAAATCATAACAATGCATAATGAGGAATTAGGTCAAATTCCTCCCTTTATACTCTTCCCAATCTAATTCACCAATGAACTCACTTAAGCTAGGATATTTTCCTCCTAAGGTGAATAATTAATTAATTAAGTCCCCCTTTAGCACCTTTTCGTTCTAATTCTTCGTTGACTTAGGCTTAAGTAACTTTTTCTATGCTTTTTGGCTTAATTCATCATTTAGCCACAAAATCACCCTTATTTCTCCCTTTTGTGCCTTGTTTGTGCCTGACTATAGTCTATGGGAACACATAGACTACTAGGTCGCTCCCTGCTGGCCTACTCTTGGGAACGAGACATCACAGTCGACACCGACGAATGTCCAACGTCGACTGAGTCAGTGAAAAAAGAAGCAAATGACATAGTTCATCCTAAGAGCATCGACGATGATCAATGTTGGGCATCGACGATGTCAACAAGAAAACGCGCGTCAACAAACAATAGGGAGAGGCGTCCGTTGATGCCTATGAATACCGACCATCGATGTCCAACATAACACATGGAAAATTCAACCAAGAATGAGTCAAATGCTAATGCTGATAACAAAGTCTCCTTAAGATCGAGAGCATCAAATTAGCTCAAGAGGTCATCCCAACCATCAGATTTGTGGGTAAGTTTCATAGTGCAATATCAAGTCACGACTACGGTCAAAACATGACCCTGCCTTGTCATTTGACATGCAAGTGCTAGTTTCACCATGCTATCATTCACATCATCACTAACACATCATCATCCCAAAGCCACATCATCACGTCACGTCTCCATTAAGGTAAAGTGTTTGATCTCCCCGCTTGTCGATATTGCATTGACATTGACAAAACAAGACCAAGAAACTGCGTTATAGCACGTTGGCCTAACATTCATTGATCATCGATGGACCATCGACATTAGCAGACCTGATACCAGGATCTATAATTTCACATGCTACCACCCCTTTCGATGACTGATCATAGCATAGCTAACTATGATTTGGGTTGTCCATGTTCATTCTTTCACCCCCCAAGGTTAATATGAACCATCCATTGTAATACTCCTTTATGCACACCTTCCCGCGATCTCGACCTATCCAAAGATGCCATGTCTTCATCCAGATAAACTAACCACGCAAACTCACTTAATCATGCATTACATCCATGTCGGGATCGACAAAGTAACATTGGTATAAACTATTGAAACCTTTAACAAGAGACATGCTCGACCCCCGATCTGGACGTCGCTGCACGCCAACTCGCTACCATTTGAAAACTCTGATGAACTGACTTAACAACCAGTTGCATCGTCATTTTGCGCTTCTCATTAAATCCAAACTATGGTGCAAACAATTAATTTCATTAATAAATATCTGCAAAAGATATCTTCTGTAATCAACGATGACAAACCTGGATGGGACCGTTGGATACCATCTATTTGAATACAATTTGGGAATTGTTTCACCATTGTGTGCATATTTCAGATTTTCATTTTCTGTGATGAGTTCGCGATCGACCAAGTTTTCTTCTAAGCTGAGAGGTATCATGTTTTCTGTAAGACCCGGAAATTATAATTGCTAAAATCAGAGAAAACTCTTCGTGCTTGGGTATTGACAGTGAATTACTTCTCTTTGAAATTTTTTGATCGAAGGGAACTAAATTTAGTTATGTTGTTACAGGAATAGTGCTGCCCCGAAGACTAATGACCCATTAGTCACCCAAGACACCGAAAGGAAGGAATGAGCAGGTGAGAGAATATTCCAGCTCAGTTGCTAAGGTATTAGAATTTTCTCCTAATATGGAACCGATGATCAAGATGTCTCAAAAGAATCCGACCAACCCACCTCCGCTCTACAAAGATAAATAAGTGAGCACAACATCCAAGGTAATTCTTCCTGCCTGGCTTGATTTGGATAATAAGATCTACCATGATGATTTTCCTGAGTTCACACCTCACAGTGACCTGGAAGTAAGGGTATTAGATGACTAGGTGTTTCAAAACATAAAACAATATTTATTGCACATGGTAGCATCTAGGACCCTGGTTCTACCCTGTATAGAAACCTTAGAATGGATCATCCATCATCCAAATGCTAATAAATGATTAATAAACAATGTGGATGGATAATATATTGGGTTTTTTTTTCCTATGGAGACTAGTAATTATTATAAATTTAGAGATCCCAAGGTCAAACTAAACAATGAATTTGTGGTCGAATTCTATGAGCGCCATAACACAAATCAATTGTTGGGCTCCTAGTGGAAAAAAGAGAAGAAATTTGTAAAGAAAGCATCAGGATGGTATAACACAATAAACCTTAGGGAGCCATACATTTTCTTGATGGCCCTGATATACCGACTATATGGAGAAAGGGATTGTTCCAGATTTTTGGAAGCATGGATTCCATTATCGTATATTGTAGCTATATCTACAAGAATCTTCAATTGGGGTGCTATAATTTCTAAACAACTGAGCATTCGGGTAGGGGAAGCACAAAAAACCAAGGCTGGGGAAACCCCTGTTTTATTCATGACATTTGATCTATTAGACACAATATGTGCCATGAATGTGTTGCTTGGGCTGGGATTAAGTTGGCACATCTTTGAGCTACCTGTACATGTCTATTTCAGTATCTTATGGGATAACATGTACAAGAAGTCTTACACTTTAATAAGTTATAACTTTTTGGCCAGGATATACTTATTGATTTTCATGCGGAACTACCCAAGGCTTTTAGAAGAAGTAAGAAAGGTCATATCCAGGATAAGGCATTGATAATTGGAAGAGAAAATTACCTACATCAATTTTTTTCAGCTAATGGTGGCCCACACTTACTGCCATCTCATGTGTCGGATAGGTTTTTTCTTGGGGAAATTTGTTATCATACCATACTGTAGGGTTTCAATACTTCCTTAGTAAAGAACAAGAAGATGACATTCATCCCATATGGGTTTTATGTTTGATATAATTTTGTGAAGGACACCACACATGCGAGACAAGAAGCCCAAAATCAGGTAGAGTATAGGTTGTACACTAGTAGGTACAAGAAACATGACCCAAAAGGTCTAGTTACTCAACATGCTCATCAAGTAATATATCACTGGTCGTATGCACATGATACATTTGAGGATGAGATGTTCAGTAAAAATTCTCTAGATTGGGAAGAAATTTTGTGGAGAAAAGAAAATCCAAACCTGACTCGCTTCAAAGCTATGTTAGGAAATGAATAATTAAAGTGGTTGGAACATACACCAAGAGTTGTTATACAAGCACAAAATGAGGATGTAGGGTGAGTGACAAGAAAAGGGTGACCAAAAGAACAAAACATAAGAATTTGAACCAGATAATCCCACCTCAGTGGGGCATGGAAATAAATGTAACTAGGGATCCATCCTAGAGGAAAAGACCCTAGATGGCGGAGAAAGGAAATAAGTGTCATATTTGGGAGAACAAGCAATGGGTAGGACACCTAGAAGCCAAGAACACAAGGAGCAGGATGCTGATGAAGAATTTGAAGTAACTATGGAAAAGACACCAGACCCCTCTTCAGTTAGTAAGAAGACAACACCTGTGGTAGCAATACAAATTGATGCAACATAAGTCATCATTAACAAAGGAAAGGACTCCCGAGATGTAGAGACTGAACTCATAAATAGCCTTGAACAACCTGTTAAAGCTCCAGGTCAAGAGTACACATCAAGCATAGATAAGAAAAATGTCATAATCGAGGTACCATAGGCCGAAAAAGGTAAAGAATCATTTTGGGAACACTTTCATACTCCGGGGAGTTTGAGTATCGCAATATCATGGGGGGATCAATCAATTCTTGAGCCTGTATATGAAGTAGCTGAAGTCCAGGATATTTCTTATGACAAAAAGAGACAAGTGGTAGTAAGAAGAACATGCAAGAAGAGGATACTCACTCTGGATAGTGTTGTGATGATTACCATAGAGGAAACCCTGTTGGATGCTAGGAAGTCTAGGGTGAGTGAGTTATTAGGAGCAGGTATGGCTATATCCAATGCTAACATTGACAGGGAAAGAGATGATGAGTGAGAAGATGATTCTATGACAACTGAACGGGTGCAACTCAGAAATTAGGTGGAATATTACCAAGACACCACTCATGAAATTAGGTTCTTAAGAGATGAAATCAGAGAAATCTATATCTGATTCAAATTAGAAAGAGAAGCTTTTATAACATAGATAATTAGTTATAAAAAATAAACTCTGCTAGGCCAGACAACACACAAAGAAATGATGCAGTGGTTCAAAAGGTCGCACAGGACTCTTACACAAATTGAATACATATGAGAGATCCAAAAGGGCCAAGGGAAAGAAGAGCATAGTATAAGATTGATAAAAGAGGAAAGCTTGACTAGATTCCAAATGGAGGAAGAATATTGGATGCGTATAGTATAAGAGACACAACAAAAAATGTTAGACAGATGGGAAGAGTGTCTCAAGAACCGAGACAAGATAAATTAGCAAATGAGGGATATTAGTTTCCCAGAGTTCAACATGCTCGATGAATTCATCAACCTGAACGACATGGTCAAATAGTGCATGGAGTTCGATGAAAAGTTTAAAAGTGACGTATTTGAAGTCAAAAGGATAGAAGGAGGGTAGTTCAATAGACTGATCAACGGGCTGATAGGAGCATCCTAGGTTGTGCAACACCTCAGTCCTAAGAAAGATTGGTTCAAAGATCAAGCAATAGAAATCAAAGATAGACATAGCACATCGATGGGCCAACATCATTTCCTGTATTTTCATACTTGCGAGGTACTATTCTCTCGGTGGTATGAATATGACAAGGCTAATCCTTTGAGATGAATGGAGATCATTGGTAGCTTTCACATGGAAACAATTTACTTTATCTTTTGTTTTCTCTATGTCAAGTAAACATTATTATCAATTTTTGCATGGTAATTTCATATAAATAAGGATTTCGACCTCATTTTGGAAGGTCAATGTTTTTTTTTAAGGATTGATAATTAGACTAAGAACTAATTTGAAGTTTAATATTGAAGTTCATTTAGATCCGGAGACAAATTTTTTTCCAAAGCTTGTGGATGAACATAATTTGTGGATTTTCTGCATACAGTTATCATCTGCAAGCAATTTAGTAAGATTCTAATTGTGTTTAACTTATCTTGAATGATTATGATTGCTAGATGGATGTTGGCGTGAATTTGATGGTGGTTTAAAAGTTTCTTGTGTTTTACAATAATTAAAATTATTTATAGTTATTTGTTTTATTGTATGTGATATCCTTTCAATTCTTAGATGATGTTTTCTACCTAATTGATAGTAATATTATTGTTAAATATTGATTGCAGTGAGGCATCATTTACATATTGTTGGAAAAGGTTAACCTACGCCCAATCTTCTTCAGATCTTAGTTACTGAATAACTCTAGAAATAAACTAATAAAAAAAAGTAAAATAAAGACAAAAGAGAAAAATCCAGGTGGAAGAAGATTTCCCCTTAACCCAAATTAAAGCCCATTGAAACTTGCTGGACCATTAATCCAGAGAATCACGCTACCTTAAATAGGGAAGTGTCTAATTGGGTCTCGTCTGTGGGTGTGATTCCTACTGTTGATTCAAAGGGAATTTATATGCCTCAACAAAATTGGCGCTAGAAGGAGGGCCTCACGAATGCATGGATTTTCAAGACATTTCTTTACGTAGAAACCTATTTCAAACATCCTATAGATTCAAAACAACCCACATACATGGCTACTCCTTCTTAGGAAAACCCTAATATTGAAGGTACTCCCAGTACAAGTGAGTCACCACACGTTGAAGATGACTCATACCTTCACCCATAAATTCCCTACGTGATTCCCCACGAAGAAATAAACACATTCAGGAGGATTACCAAAGCTTATGCTTGAGAAATTAGAGCATTGTCATTATCTCAGTTTCTTCCCCGCAGTAAACAAATTGCAAGACTAGTTTTCAATACCCCAGATCACATCTTTGTCCATACAGTTGATGATCTTGTAGAATTTACCCTAACTGAAATCGACCAACCTCTTAGTTTTATTCCTAAAACTCCTCTTGTCACCCCATCAACAAGTACACATTATGATCCTAATAATTATGAATCATAACATGTCGGTTCTGATTCATAAAACTTAGACAATGAGTCAGACGATATGGAAAACAACAATGAAGAAATCCCAAAAGGTAATCATCAACCTACAAACAACCAGCCATGGATGGCTAGTGATGTTTTGGTGCACGATTGTAAAACCCTAGGTTCAATTTATTCTACAAACAAACCCTATAGACACCGACCCTTTTGGCATCACCTATATGCAATTGAAGTCTCACCCGATGCATCTATTGGGGCTGCAAGAACTGAGTTTCTGCAGGGATGAGGGGATGAGAGGTGATAATCATATTCATTCCTATTTATCTACAATGTGTGCAAGATCCTATGTCTCTTTTCCCTTAGTTAATTGGTAAATTCAGTTATGCGGCATTGTTATACTGCAAATTGCAGCATAATCTATTCACTGTAATATTCATAATTATTGCACATCAATTATCTATCAAATAGATCTAGATCTAGCTATGCATAAGTAGAACATCCATAAACAATCACACAAAAAGACATCCAGACACAAACTTTAATGTGGTTCACCCAAACTTTGGGCTACGTCCACAAAAACTGGATTCTTTATTGTTCTTTGTGCAATTCATCTTAGGCCCATGCACTATGCTTGCAATAGATATATCCTGCTATATTTATCCATCCTGCCTAGTCACTCTGCAGTGAAAGCTTCTCTCTATAAACTCTCTCTAGACCTTCAGACATAGAATCTCTCTCATTCTTAGTTTATTCTCTCACTCTCTTGCAACAACATCAACAAATTTAGCTCTCTCTACACTCAATGTCAATAACCTATTCTACCCAAACCATTGCATATTTATACATGGAATTTAGGGCTCAAAACCCTACTCACTCAACCCAAAACCCTATGACAACTCATGAAAACTCGTTGTTCAGGTGTGCTTTTCCTTCTTTGGCATGCATGCTTCTTTATCTCCTTCTTTTGCACATCTCCCTACTTTTTCATGTTTGACTTCTCTCCTTCCTGCTTTTGCACGCACCCTCATTCTCCACTCTTCAAACTGCCTATCCAACAAACCCCTAACACTCACCTGTGGCTCATCCTGAGTCACTCAAGCTTGCTGTGTCACACCCCTCCATTCTTCCATGAAATTTTGGGAGGTGTCCTTTGCTGTCGTGAATTCTTTCTTGACTTCTACTTCTTGTTCCAAAATATCCTCTACAACCTACGCAATCAGGGTTATTATTTTCTCTTGCTATCATGTGTTGCATGCTTTACCTTTCCCTACACAACTGCCGATTCCCCTATTACCCTTAGTGCTCCATCATGTAGCGGTACTAATTGTTGTTGGAGAATCTTCTTCTAGTCCCTTATCTTTTCTATTTCATTATATGGTTGTCTTTGTGCTAGTATGTCCATCATGTGCTATGATGGTGGAAATTCACTTATTTTCTCTGAGGCCTTCTGCATCTTTTCCCGTGCATCCCTCAATCTAGCTTCCACAACCTTAATTTCCGGATCCTTCATCAGGTTTTTCCATATATGCATTCTTTCCTCACATATCTTTGCACATTCCTCATCCAACTTATTAATATTTTCTACCATGGTCATAAGTGTTCTTTCTCTTTGTGCCTTTTCCTCCGGTGGTGTCCCAGGTGTATTGCACGATTCCAAGTATTCAATCTAGGTGCAGAAGCCTTTAATGACTTCCCTGATATTTGAGACTTGTTCTTCAAGAGTGGATTCGACCACCATCGACTTTTCTAGAATATCTTTATAGAGTTTCTGGATGGCCTCTTGCATTTTCTCTACCTGCTGCTTAGCCTCATCCTTCTCCTTCAATATTCGCTCGACCTTTTCCTCAACTTCTCTCTTTTCCTTCAACATCTTATCAACCTTTTCCTTAGCTGTGATCTTCTCCTGTACAACAATTGTATACTCTTTTTGAAGCTCTGTATTCTTCGTGGCTACCTTTTCCAACTTGCTTGATGTTGATTATGCGCATAACCACATCTCTTGCGCAATGACAATGTGCAATCCCTATAGTACTATTGTGGGCATCTGTGAAATGATTAAGTCCAGTTGACTTAGTCATTGTACCTTCTCCTACATCTCGGGTGTAGGAAACCCAATTACATCTGGTGAAATTTTCAATACTTTGTGCCCTGTTTCCATCTTTGAAAAATAAGACGTGTCCCCTACGTCCCCAGTCAGGCTTGTTGATGGTCCTTCATTAGGTCTATTCTATGTTTTTATCATTACTACTTCCAAGAGCTGCTGCAATGTTTTTAACTATGTCTGCACCAGCTGGTGCAGTTCTTCTTGTTTACGCGATGCCTGCTTAACTGCTTCTTCTATGGAAACCCTGACTTGATAGCTGATTCTGTCAATGTCATCATCTGTTAGAGTATAAATGACTTGATCTTTGTGAGATTTCATCTTCTTTCACGTAGTGGGGGAGTCATCACTTTTCCCTTGTCTTTCCTCTTCTTGTCGACTATTTCTTGCGCATGTTCAATTTCTCTTCTTTGTTCATCATCTTGTCCATCACCCTATCCATCTGCATCATTATCATGGTGCTCTTCCTCTATTTCATCCTCTAGTGTCTTTCACTTAGGATACCAATCTTGAATGATCAGGTGGATGTCTTCCTCCATTATCTTATACTTCATATGGGCCCATTATTCTCTTGGTTCCTTCTTACCCTGTACATAGATATGATTTCGGTCTGTCCCAAACCACGCAACTGGGGTGTATGTCTCTACTAACTGTGGTGAAATGTGTGGGGTATCCTTGATGTGATTCTTAATATTTTCTCCATATAGGAAGAACTCCACATTCGTGTCGATCTGTAAGGTGTACCTAAATTTATGGTACTTCGCTGCTAAGCATGGCTTGCCTTTGAGTCCCAAGAACTATGCATCCTCTGGCTCTTCCTATGTCGTGAACAAAATAAGAATCAATAGACATGGATAATGGAATTCTGTGCCTGTATCTTGTGCTTCTATGTAGTCGATGAGGAATTGGTTCAATAAGTAAGGTGCCCGACTCATGGAGACCCCTTCAACACACTTTTCTGCTGCGACTATCACTCCCACTAGCACTTGGTCTTTTCTACATTTCCTAAGTAGCTTACACACCAATGCCTGCATTTAAATCCTTACTGTTGGGTCACATATGCTCGACACATCCAACCCACACACACCTCTAACAATGTAAAATGTTTCCCTCATTGCCTCTGACAGAGTCCTATCATTCTTCTTATATGAAAACAATGAATTTGGATCTTATCCCTGCATTGATAAACCTGTGATCCCTGCCTCTATGGAGATTGGCCTATCTAGCCAAAAATAACCTCCATGCACACAAGTTAGGAGCAACCTAATGCATGAATTCACCTCGTTGGTGTTATCACTGAAATTTCCTCCGCACAGGGCGACAAGAACTCTGCATCATCAGCACAGAAAAACAGTCATTCATGGCACAAGGATTAACTCCACAACACAACAAAAGGGCCAAAACTATACAAAATTGGCTAAAAAATTAAAAAGCGCAGCATACCCACTAAAAACGAGCGCGCGCGCAATACCTTCGTATATTGGGCGCATATGCGCGGCTGTGGGGTGCCAAACCCGCGCGCCTGCCAAACGACGCATTTATGAAGCTGGTCGGCCTCCCAACCACTAATGGATCGGCTCCCAAGTCGATTTGACAT
>ML818404.1:108900-134831 GCA_009831015.1 Picea engelmannii | reverse complement strand
TATGTACCTCATTCAATTAAGATTTATTAAAAATGAGGTTGTGGCAATGCCAAACAATTATTACAAAATAAAAATTGTTTATGTGCCTTACATTCAAAAATATATGGGTGAAAAAGGCTTTCCATAAATTTCATAAGTCCAAAAAACACCTATTGTAACTCGTCAAGTATATTTCTTAACAAACAATTGTAGAAAACATATAACTCTTAAATACATATTAAGACATAAAAAACAAAGTGAAACTGAAATCATGGCTTCTTATGAACCTCTTCGGGATGATACATTTTTCCATTATTTTTCTCTTTCTCCTAGGAAGTCCTCTCTTTGATCTTTTCATCTTGAGGGGAACTGAATTGCTCGAGGGCAGATGATGCAAATGAAGAGATTGTAACAAAATAGGAGTGAGGATGATTAGGGGGGTCAAAACATTATTTGGAATGCCAAGATGAGTCACCATCCTCTGTAGAAGTTTCTTAACAAATTCAACCTAAAGAGTAATCTCCATATCCATGTTGAGATGAACACCCATAGAAGCATATACCTCTTTCTTCTAGTTCCTCAAGTTGACTATGTGTCTCATTGTATCAATTGCAGAAATGTCTCTAGTGGTGCTCATATCCTAGATTTTCATTTCTAGATTAGCTTTCCAACATTACAAAAGTGAGTGTCTCCTACCTCCATAAAATACTTGGGACCTTTCTTTAAATATTTGATTTCATAGGAGATACACTTGCTACAAAAATAATGTGCCCTCCTTTTCCACTCGCTAACTTTGACTAAAGGATCAGCCATGCCAGTCCAATGGACATTGAATTCTCACAGTAACTCATCAAACCTTGATGCTAGACAATCATGAACCGAATTCCCCATATCTGAAGCTTTGAATAAGGGTGAATATGAATTGGGAATAATACCAATAGAGATTGTCACCTGACACCATGATAAAGAAATATTGAAGAGAAGATAATGATGGGGTGAACTCAAATCTTGAGAAGGGGGAATCCCATTGAGGCTCTCAGTTTCCCAACAAACATAAATGTTCCCAAGTCTTGAACAAATCTATAAGACCCCAGAAAGATATAGAAATTTCTCATGTCTCATTCCCTTAACCCACATTTATCAACCGACTAGAGTACCTTGCTATACACAAGAGAGAGGTATGAAAGTAAATTCATGCACCCTCAATCCATTAATAATGGGAGGGGAATCCTCACCTTGCAATAAAAAAAGACTCTCACTAATAGATGATAATAAATATTAAGGGGGATACAAAGTGATATCCCCTCATTTATCAAACATTGCCCAAGATTCAAATTTATTCCTTCATTTTCTCAATGGTCAATTAGATCATCATGATGGCATAGCACATGAAATAAATCTATCATGTGAAGATCCTTAGCCTCCTGAAGAATCCTTCATACTAATTGAACTCATACATAGCAATTTGATAAAGATTTTCCTTGTACAACTCTAACAATAATCAAGGAGTCACCTCCAACATACATTCCCTTTTCTTATTGGGCCTTGCGAGGAAGAATCCTTTTGTAAATAGCTTTGGCATTAGATTCATTGTTTGTTTCTATCCCAATTCACCAAGAAAACTCAACTTCTTGATTTCCTCTGGAATAAAAAATAATCCCCCTGCTTCTGCCACCTAAGGATTTCCTTTGGAAGCTCCATTAGATAAAAAAATATGAGATAATTACGATATGTATTCCATTGCTTTAATTATTTCTCTCCCATTCTGAGTTTCCAATGCTGAAAAAATGAGGGACGATGGACTTACTTAGGGTTTTCAGGGGCTTAGAAGATACCAAATCACAAAACTAGATATTTTCTTCAACCATTATAATAGATATACATTTTGTGCCAATCTAGCCGGAAACAATTCCTTCATGAAGGAGAGATCGAGCCTATACTACAAATTTGCGAAGGATAGGGGGTTCCTATTTAAAAATGTATTTATTCTAAGAAAGCCAAATTTTTGATGCCACAAACTTTTGGAAATTCCATATAGTACCTTTTTAAAAGAGCCTTCCTATAAACAATGCATAGATACACGTGGTTCCAAGTCATTAGCATGTGTCTTGTGTCTTGGGGAGGGTGCGTTATTTTTCCTAAATCCTCTATTGCAATCCTCCATACTTTTGTAGTAAATTCACATTCAAAATACAAGTCCTTAACTTATTCCTCACTTTGTTTACACATGTAACATAAGGAGGGACGTTGATATCCTCTCTCACGTAGATTATTCCAAGTTTAAATTTTGTCATGAGTAATTTTTTTCGCATAGATTGATGCACCTTTTAGTATAGATATAACCAATTTCATTATCCTATAGCTCCTCTAGAGGATTTAGCTATTTCCAATCGATCCACTTCTGACCCCAAAAGTATCTTGTTCCGAAAGATCAAAAAGAGCAATTATACCTTGATTTTACATCCATGCTTAAATAACTTGAAGAGATAGATCCCAGAGAAGGGTAAGGTGTCCCATTATATTTTCTTGCCATACACTAATATGTTTCCCATTTCCTGCAATCCATGTGAGACCCTTGTGGATGAGAGGAAAATATGATTTACAAAGGTGCCAAAATAGGAGATATTGAAGCCAATGACATCGAGTTATTCAATATTTTGATGCATTTCTTTTTGAAGTATTTATGCTAGAGGACTTCTTTCCACCAGGATGAGTTTCTAATAACATATCTCGATAGGATATTGGCTCCCAATATTTGATTAGATAGATCATGCTCCCTTATTTTGAATCCCCTCCTATCTAGAGGATCATGAAGTATATTCTAGTTAACCATGTAAAATTTATTAGTTTTTTCATTTCCTCCTCATTGTAGGAATATCCTAATCCACCCCCCAAGGACTGCATGAACACCACCATAGATTGAAGAGACGAATAGGGAAATATAGGCAAAGTATGGATTTTATAATCATCACTTGAATAGTTGGATTAAGACACTAAATTCCCTAGTTGATCATCTTGTTCTTAAGATTTTTTAGAATGGAGAACCATTATGCAGTACTTGGATTTGTGAGTTCAATATGAATTCCCAAGTATTTGAATGTATTCTAGTGAGGTTGAATAGAGAATCCCATTTCTCTAATGATAGAATAAAGGGTAAGGGCATAGGTGTTCCATCCATATATATTGATTTTCCATCCCGAGGTCTCTAAATAATGATCCAACACTACTTAAATCTGTGTGTTATTATCATTGAGGCTCCATTGATAAGGAGAGTATCATCGTAAAACTAGGAGTGGTTGATTTCTTTTACACCTTTGATGATTTGAACTCTAGGGAGCAACCCACGTTTTCTTTATGATTCAATTCTTCTACCAATTGATTATGCTCTTAGAATGTACAAGGAGGGTGATAAAGGGTAACCTTGTCTGAAGCCCCTAGTTCCTTGGGAAAATTTAGTATCCCATCCATTAACTAGAGGAGCTATCCAAGGCCTCCCAATGTAGGATTGCAACAATCCACCAAAGTGATCATTGAATCCAAATTTTCTTAACACGGTGAACAAGAAGTTGTGTCTTACCCTATCTAAGTTATTTTCCATATCAAGCTTAATAACCATGTACATTTTTTGTTTGTTTACTCTGGATGAGTGGATTTCTTCTTGAACCAAGATGACATTGTCATTGATCTATCTTTCTTTATGAATCCTCCTTACTCTCCCAAGATCGCCCTTGGGAGGATGGTGGTAAGTCAGTTTGCAATGATTTTAGTGAGAATTTTATAGGAGGCATTGCACATCAAGCTCAGCTGGAATCTTGAGAAGTTTGTGAGATTCTTATCTTTAGGGATTAATGCCAAAATGGAAAATTTGATCACGCCCCACCCCCCCACCCCCACTTTGAATTTTTGTTGAATTGAATTTAACATTATGCTAAGGTTTGTTTTAATAATATCACAATAGGATTGATATAAGTGGATTACAAATCCATAAGGGTTTGTAACTTTGTTTGTCTCTAGAGACCATATTGCCTTGACAATTTGTTCTTCAAAGATCTTTCTAACTATTAACTTATATTTAGATGCCAAAACTATTGTGGGGATAGCATGGAGCATAAGTTGGATAGATTCCTTATAGGTTTCATCTCTCTCAGATTAAAGGACTTTGAAATTCAAGTGGGTCACTTCCAACAAGGATTACATTTTGTTCACTTGACTTACCATCTTCCAACTCAATTTTGTGGACATGATTTCTCACTTACTGAGATTTTTCCTACTTGTGGAAGAATTTGGCATTTCAATCACCTGTCTTAAGCAATGTACTTCTTGATTTAAGTCCCCAATATTCCTATTTGTTACTACAATATTGGAAGTATTGAGAGGCCAAGAATATTTATTTATTTGTTATCTCATTGGTGATGTCCATGACTTCCATTTTTAATTGATGAGAAACTAGTCAAGATCTAGCTTCTTCCCGATCTACTGGTGGGGATTTTTGGGAGGATTTGGCCCAAGATTTCAGATTTATTTTGAGGGATTTACTATTTTCTTCCCAAAACTAGGATGGGGATCCAATGATTGGGTGTTCCAAACCTCTTCAATAATCCTCCATATCAATGGATTATGAAGTCAAAGGGGACTGAAACAAAAAGGTATTGGTCCTGAATTGTTTGGCAAGGATAAACATAATGAGATGGGTTTATGATAAAAGGTTTGAGAAAGTAGAATATAAGAGGATATCTGGAGATTTTCAAGTATAAAGGGGCTTTGAATAAGAAATCTATCTAGTATATTAGTTATGTGGCCAGGCCCAATCCTTTTATTTGTTCAGGTAAATTTCCCCTTTTTGGGTTTAGGGTCAAATAGATCCCAATCAATTAATAACTCGTATGTTTCCTCTTGAATGGGTTCTATAATGAATTTTCCACATCAATTAAACCATGTGAAATCCCCAACACTAATTTTTAATAAAGGGGATGCACATCTTCATAATCCTATAGAGATGTCAAGCAATCTAGTTTCTCACAATGATGGGTAGGTGCATACATATTGTATAGTTGAATATGTTTTCCAAATGATTTTAACAACAATAAATTATATATCTAATGGAGACCAAAAAACAAATAATCGACCTTACCATGGTCCCAAAGAGTGTAGATTTCTTTAGAAACAACCCTTGAGCTAATTGTTGATTTGTCACACTGTTTCCATATATTTTTAGATATTTCCAATGCTTCATTATCTATTATCTTTGACTCTTGAATAATAATGATCCAAAAATGCTTTGATAAAATTAGGTCTTTGATGGCTACACACTTTTCATACGTTCCCATTCCCTTGCAGTTCTAAGAGACAATCTTCATTTATCACTTAGGGGGAGGCTTGGATCCGCCTCCTTATAAGGCATCCAAGGAGGAATATGCACCCAAATTATTTCCTTATTTACCATCTCTTCTCTTCTTTCTATATTGGATTGTATTCCCTTTTTTTGTTGAGTTTTTTCTCCAGCATCCTCATTTTCATCCATATTTTTTTGGGCCTTTTTTTAATTGAGCATGTCGCTATGGGAAGGAAAGGAAACGACATGGGGAGAAGAAGGAGGGACATCAATGGGAAAGGAAGCAAAGGGATAAGCCTTAGGGATATGGATAGAAGGTAGAGAAGGATTAATTTAGAGGAAATGATGAGGTGAGGAAATGAGGGAGGGGAAGATGGAGAGGTGAAGGAAAGGGATCTAAAGGAGGGGATCAGACCTACCACAAGAGTTTAAGAACCAATTGGAGCCACAATATTGAGGGGGTGAGGCAAAGGAACCAGATCATAAGTACTTAGTTGAGAAAGGACATAGAAGAAATTGGGGTTGAAAGGATTCATCTTGTTTTAACTAATACGGTTTAATTGCACGTTGGAAGAGGGGCCACAACACTTTTTAGATTGCTTCCATTTCTTAGGGGATTAAACTTAGGGGGTTGAAGAGGGGGAGGCTTTAAAATATTTGGAAAAATCATTGTATTCATGGTAGGCATTACATTTAAAGGGGAGTTGTTCATAGTCCATTTTTTTAGTGTTCTTCTAGTGGTTTAGAGTGAGGATGATTTCTTTATGTAGGCATTTCTCGAGATCATGTTCGAATCAAATCCTTGTACATGCAAACATTCCTCCTTTGGGGCTTGATTTTTCAATATGTTTTCCAAGTGAGTTCCCAATAACTTCCATGGATTCATTACTCCAATAGTGTAGAGGTAAGTGAGGGAAATGAACCCAAACTGGAAATACTAAGGGTACATATAGCTTTGGATCAAATTCTGAGGTCTATCGGTTCAGATACATGTCTCTAAGGCCGTTAAAATATGACCCAATTATGAAATTCAACTCTTCATCTTCCTTGAGCTCAAACAAGAAGGTATAATAGCCTTGACCATTAAAACTAAGAAATCTACCCCTTTATCCTTTCCATCCAATTATTTTGAATCCATGAGACCATATACTAAGGAGAGGGTCATAGGCCTATGAATTGATCGAAGGTGTGATCAACAAGAGATAGGGATTTCATGTAAGCAATGAGGGACTTCAAGAATTGTAGTTGATAACAGATTGAGGCGAGCGGGGTGCTTCTTTGAAGAGAATCTTAAAAGAGAGGCCACTAAGGCTTGAAAGGTGAGAGCATCTGCCAAAGCAGGAGGAGAGCCAAAGGGGCATACGTCACACCGAGTCATGATCATGTGACCAAGCACTAAACAAAAATGACAGGACGACTAGGAAAAACATAGAAACTAGACCTTATGCATCTATCAGTCTTATATAATACCTCCACTTTATGTTATATTACGCTAACTAATGTTTTTCAATATAATAGTAATGATGTACAATTTGCACATATATTTGGATTCCCAAAAATTCTCTATCTATTTATACCTTCTATCAACATCCTTATGTTATATTTGTATCTTCCATCAACTATATGAAAGTTTCTATCTTTAAGTGTAGATCACCATCCCACACGGAATGCCATATCTCGTGCTCTATAAGTCCTTCACTGTCACAATAATGTTATACCCCACTTTCAATTTGTGTTCCATGATTGTGGTTGATTCCGATATGGGTATGTTGCTACTTATACATTTTTTTCCTCCCAATTGGTACCATTCCCTTTAGGATACCTTTTTCCTTTATCCCCAAGATCTATTCATTAACACTTTAGGCACTTCTATTCTCAACTTTTAAGGTTTTCCATGATCTCCTAGAAACTTTATATATGTTGATTGGACAACCAAGAAAGAAAAATATGTCGAGGGAAATCAAAACTTCACCCATTTAGATCATTCTTGCACAATCTATTTCAACTAAGAAGATGTGAAAATATCCTAGTTTACTTTAACCTTATAGTTTTATTAAAATGTGCTCTTTCATTTTTTGATCATTTGTGCATGTTTGGTTTATCGAATGATCATAATACATTTATATGTTTCTAGCTCCAAAAAACAATGTTCTTCTTTGAGAGAAATTGTTTGAAGGTATTTATCATTCTAATGATATTCTTCTCAATCTAGAATACAATCATGAAATAGAAAGTACTAGAGATTTCTAGAGGCATATTACCAGATAGGCTTTGTTGACCAATATGGAAGATCAAGAAAACAACAATTGCAATTGGATTTGAGTATGCAACAACAATCCAAGGATGCATACCTAGGCTGAAACTAAGCTCCCACGCATGACCCATATAACAAAATACACCAGGTAAGAAGTGTAGAACAATTAGCTCATAAGGACCCCCAATGTATATCCATTCATTGACGGACTTTGCTTCCTATATAGAATATAAGTTCAAATAGATAGTTGTAGAGGTGGGAATAATGGCACTGGAGACAATATTGTTTCCATAAAGAAGAGAACTAGAAATACGCTCATGAATACCATCAATATATATCGGAGGATCTATGATGAAAGTAATAATGAATACATAGGTTGCGGTCAATAGGATAGGGATTATCAATACACTGAACCATCCAATATACAAATGGTTTTCAAGGCTAGTGATCCAATTGCATAAGTGACCCATAAATTTGTGCTTTTGCATTTTTCTATAATTTAGGTCATTGTAAAAACTTCATTTATAAAATTATCAGAAGCTCCCAAACATAAGGCTTCTTATTTGAAAATATAATATGATCCATGTATCAATGTAAATCAAGATCCAAATGAAATTCCAATTGTAGGACATTAACCTATACATGACTTCTCATTGTTTTTTTTTGTTTTTTTCGTGATTAACATTACAAATTAATAATCAAAACACTAAGGATTTATTGAGAGTTATTTTTTCCAACTACTCAATGTCAATGTCATTATCTTGATTAAGTTAACCTTTTGGAAAAAAAATTGTGTGGAATCTATCTTGATTAAGCACCTTCTCTTTTTTCTTTTTTCATTGATAATATTATTTCATAAAATTCTTTTATATTATATTTTTCATTAATATTTATTATATTTTTATGTAATTGTCATTTCACTATTAATTTTGTTATAAATTTTAATAAAACAAAAATCAATATCCTCATAATACCGTATTAATATCCATCTCCCTCTTATTATTTGTAATTGAAGAATACTATTTACATTCTTTTCATGGAAAATATTTTAAGAGAGTGATATTTCTATTTTCTCCAAAAAGCCATCTTTCTCTAATTTTATTTTTTCTTTACCATCATTTCAACTTGATTCAATATATTATTTTCTTTTAAAATATTCTCTATTTTCATTCCTTATACTTTTTTTTTTTTTTATCTTTTTCACTAAATTCTTTGTTATCATCGAATATATTTTCAATCACTTCTCATTACATACAATAATTAAAATTTAACATATGTCATTAGTTTTCTTGATTTGAAAGTTGAATTTGAGTAAGGATTAATTTGAGAAATATTGATTAACCAGAGTCGAATGAAGGAGATTTGATCAAACAAGATAAGATAGATTGGAAAGAATCGATTAGTTTGTCATCAACTAGATTGTAGTTGATTGTAGTTGGTCAATTGAATTAATGTCAATGGAGTTTCTATTGGGAGGCCTTATCAACGAAGACATGCAAATTGGAGACATGTGTCAAAAAGGTGGTTATATATGTGGAAATTGTTTATGAGAGCTTGTTGACTAGAAGGTGGTGGGTGGTTACCAAGAAGTTGAAAGAAGTTGAACCATTTTGTGATTGAAGAAGCAAGAGTTGAACCATTTTGGTAATTGAATACGAGAGGCATTCTAATAGACTGTATTATATTCTTGAAGAAGGATTTCTTAGGGACAAATTGCAGACAATAAATGGATCTAAAGATTGTTCAAATGGTTGTTTTGATTTAGAGTTGGTTGATTGTTAGGATTGGTAGATTAAGAGGTTGCAACCGAGAGAGTCCCTAAGTGAAGGAGAGAAGTGAGTTGGAGGGGAAAGCTTCTTAATTCCTTTCCATGATGCTATGAATTGGAATTATGGCACGGTAATTAGAAAGTCACAAAGGATTTGTGGAATTTATGATTGTAAGCATTTGTTGGTCCAACAAGATCATTTTAATTGAACGTGTGGTTTCTTCCTCACAAGGGTTTTTTAGTAAAAATATTGTTAAGGAAAGAAATCTAGACCACAATATTTCATAGATAGAAATAGAGAACTTGTTTTAAGTTCATAGAATTTGTAGTGTGTCCTACATTAGGCGATTCTAAATTGCCCACTAGAATACATATCAATTTGGTATCAAAGCATTGTTTTGTTTTCATAAGGAGTGTATGGTGACAAGTCGACTTGGAAATTCCTGGAGTGAAGAGCCATTGTTTCCTAGATTAACTTGTAGTTAGGCTCCAACTCAACTTGAAATAAAATGACATCGATATAGATGAGGGTGAAGCAAGGTTAAGGAATTTGGAGTCACATGTAGAAGGTGTTGAAAAACTATTATAGATTTGGTTCGAGTGATGGCCAACAAGAGTAAGAATTGAGAAGTAGAGTCTTCTAGAGGTTAAAAGGAGAATACATACCGTCCCAACATAGATTGGGAGAAGTATTTTCATCGAGAAGATGATCCCCAAACTTCCAAGAGTACATTCAAAGTCAAATATAGGGTGGAGATTAAGCCTTATGATGAGTAGATGGAACCTGATTGATTAAGCAATTGGTTGAGATAGGTAGAGGTCTATTTTAGTTATTATGGGTTCAAAGATGTTGAGAAAACATATTTCTCTCAATTGAAGAGGGAGGGTTATGCATTGCTATGGAAAAAAAAATTGTTCCAAGAGAGACATATTACCAAGAAAAATAAAGTTTCATATTGGGAATTCAAGGCTTTTGTTAAGAGCCAATTGTATCCTATAGGGTATGAATAAGAACATGGATTCATATAAAATTACCTTGGACAAATAAAATGATAGGGAGTTCAAGAGTATACAATAAAGGAAACACATACAACTGGACATCGAGCAATTTTTCAGGAAGGTGTTCATGAAGTACTCGAGTGGGTTGTATAGCCCATAAAAATGAGGTGAGTCTCTTTGAGGCCAAGACTCTTGATGAAGATTGAAAAAGAACCATGTGCATAAAACATAATCATAGAAAGAAGTCAATCGATAGTTTAAATTCTTCTAGAATAGAAGACAAGAATATCCAAGAGGGAAAAGGGAAGAAACAAAGGGGAAAGAATAAGTTTACCAATGCCACACATAAGAAGGAATTTCTTTTGTGATCATTACAAAAAGGATGGTCATGATAGGGATAATTTTTGGACATTGCATCCTAAGTTCATTCCTAGGAGGAGATATTGTAAAAGATTATCCGAGTCCAATTTAAGAAATTTGAAGGTCAAGACGTTAAGGGAACATTAGATGTCAATGACAAACTTTTATTGATGGATTAGGCCAACATTATTAGTGAATAATTTTTTAAATCAAACACTTCACTAAATAGAAGAAAAGTATTGGTGTTGCTAAATATACATCTTTAGAACTGGCCATGGAAAGGTTTTTCTGTGTGAAGATCTAGATTAAGAAAAAAATGGTAACAACCATATTTGATTTCAACAATAAGAAGGATATGATTTTTTAATCTTTGGTTCTACAAATAGAGTTGAAAATCGCTACACATCTTGAGCCATATTGTCTATGGTGGTTGCAGATGCATGTAGATTTATACGTCACATGTGAGTGTAAGTTTAAGTTTTGTATTTCAAGCTAGGTCATTGATGAGTTGGAGTGTTATGTTGTGTTATTGAATGTTTATGATATTTCCATTGGTATCCCATATTTGTGGGATTGAGATGCTATTTTCTTAAGAAGAGACAACAAATGGAGGTTGGTGAAGAAAGGGAAGCCATACCTCATTAATAGCTATGAGGGTAAGGATAAGAAGGCCAAGAGATTGACTAATGGTAGTAATAAGTTTGTGATGTTGGTTGTCATACCCCAAAAGGATAATCATGAAAAGAGAAAACTTGAGGAAACTAATATCACTATTAGAAAAAAGGAAGACTTGAATTAGCTTTTGAGCATGTATGAAGTTGTTTGTGTAAAATCAAAAGGATTTCCTCCCAAGAAGCAATTGAGCATGAGATTTAGTTGCTTGTAGAGCCACCTTTGCCCAATCCTAGATTGTACCAAACTTCTATAATGGAGAGTGAGGAAATAAAAAATCAAATTCAAGAGCTATTGGATCAAGGGGTTATTAGACCTAGTGTGTCCACTCGTGGATTTTTGATTCTATTGGTTCCAAAGAAGTATGGAACTTGGTGAATGCATATTGATTTCATGGCACTCATAAACATCACCATTAAGAACTAATACCCTCTGTCAAGGATTAATGACTTTCTAGATCAACTATAAGGAGAAAAATGTTTTTCCAAGTTAGATCTTATATTTGGATATCATTGAGTCATAATCAGGGAACATGACACTTGGAAGATAACATTCAAGAGAAAACATGGGTGTTTGAGCGGTTCATAATTCCATTTGGGTTTATCAATACACCAACCACATTCATGATACTGATGAATGAAATTGTCATACCCTTCATTGATTCATTTGTAATTGTGTATTTGGATGCTATACTCATGTATAATAATATCTAAGAGGAGCATTTAGACCACTTGAGGTAAGTGTTAGAGACTCAAATATAAGAGGTTGCAAGTGAATATGAAGATATGTGGTTTTTCTAGACATGTACTACTCTACTTGGGATTCATGGTTGGTGGAGGTTCAATGAAGATAGATCTAGCCAAGGTGGAGAGGATTCAGAAGTAGCCAAGTCCTGTGAATCTTATAAAGGTAAGGATTTTTGTAGGTGCTTTTAAATATTTGTGGAAATCCATTCCACATTTCTTAGGGATTTCTATGCTATTACATTCAATAAAAAAATTAGAGAGTAAGTTTCTTTGGATGAAGAAGAAAGAGAAATCCTTAAACAATTTGTGGTAGAAGATTTGCAAAGAACGTGTTAGGACTTGCAAATCTACAAAATCCTTTTGATTTGGAGGATGATAAATTAGGGTATGTCATGGGAGATGTCCACATGCAGGAGGGAAGATCGATTTCCTATCATTCAAAAACATTTAGTGGAGTGATGTTAGAGTATCCTAGATATGAGAAGGATTTGTTATCTTTACATAAGGTTGTGAAGCATTGGACATCTTACATCATAGATAAGGAGATATTAATCCATATTAACCACAAGCCATTTTGGTTTTCGTAGATGTAGATTAAGTTCCATAAAGTGAGGCATACATGGTGAATGTATTATCTGCAATAATTCAACCTCAACATCAAGTACACAAATACGGTTGCTAAAAAGATTTTTGATATCTTATCAAGAATTCCCAAGTCAAGGATTGTTCTAACCTCCATTATGTAGCTTCACCTTACATATGAGAAGGATTTGTTATTTTTAATGATCCAAGTGGATATTGATGGCCACCTACCTGTTCCACTAATTTTGAATGGTTCCACATCTTGGCAGTTTTTCTACGATTTTTTGGTTCTTGAACTTCTGGGGTCATTTTGCGGCCCTGTTGAGCACTCAAAACACCCTAAAAAGCCTATGTAAAATTTTACTTTTTGGGTACCACTTGATCTTTTGCATTGTCTGATTCGTCGTCAGTATGGACAATGTTGTCTTTTCTTATCATTCTGACTCTCGTTAAGTCTTTAAAAGTTTTCTTGAAACTATGAAAATCCACGACCTAAAATATTTAACTTCTGAATAATAATCAACAGCTAAAACATTTCCCCAACGCGCTCAAATATTCGACATCGGTAAGAATTAAAATGAAAGAGAAGCACTTGGGAAAACCACAGTCGTCGAGCGTCGATCTTCATCAACATTGGCAAACAAAAAATATCTTTCATGACAAATATCACCAAGGATATTGTCGATGACCGATCCCCTCGACGTCAGCAGAAGGCTAAAGGAGTAAGCGCTTACGAAGGAAGAAAATAATCGTCGATAGTTGATCCTCGAAACTGTCGACATCGATGAGTTTTTGAGAAGGTAGGTCCATAAAAAAAATGCGTGACAGGTTTATTCCCCCCGACCGTCGACCCTTATACTTTTCGGCATTGGCAGTCCCAGGTTTATTTTGACACACGCATCTTGTTGAAAACCCCAACTCCGATTGAGATACATGATCAAACCACTTTCCCCCACCTATCATGTGTCGTTGCTAGAGCGGTTAAACATACAATCGAGTTTTCCCTTGAGTCGTTACTAGTTCCCGAGGCTCGAGTCGCACCCCGAGTCAATTTTTACACGTCAGCACCGTACGACGAAATCAATCGACATCGGAAGTTATAAACAGGAGGATGCCAATGAAACATTCACCATGCATCACCGATCCTTGACCTGCCCACTTGAAAAGAAACACGATGGGACATTTTAACGCCAGATATGTTTAAGATTCGACGCATTTAAAGAGCTAATTAATTCCAAAACTCGCATTATTTTCTAATTCGTGTGCGAATCAAAAGGACCGTTTAAACCCATCGATACAACACATCACCCTCCGCGCCTCCAACGTCAACCCACGATGAATTAAATTGCAGATATTCGGTGGTAGATTTGTTTGAATTTCACTCATCACCCGGATTAGTTGGTTGATACGACTGGTAGGATATTTCCCGTTAAATTCTTTTGAGCCATTGTAAACAAGATTATTCTGTGAGCAAATAAATTCAGATCATTCAGAGGAGAGAGACGAGAAATTCGGAAAAAGCTTCCAAGATCCCGTGAGTATTAAACAACAGAGTTTAGCAAACATTACAGGTATGTACTGGTCTGGATTTTCTGTGTTTTCACTTCACATATACATTTTGATCCAATATTGATCTGTATGTTGGCCCTAAAGGATTGTTTCATTTAAGGAATAATGCCTCCGAGAAAACCAACCACCAAGAAATCTCCAAGAGCGTCGAATCTAAAGGAACCAGATGTAGGAGAAATTTCTTCCCCTGTGGTCGCAAAACAACTGGAATTTACTCCAAAACCGGTACCCGTTATCAAGACATCCACTAAGAAGGTTTTCATTCAGCCTCCGGCCTTTGGAGACACGTAGGCGAGCATAGAGACCAAGGCAATATTCCCACACTGGGAGAAATATTCCAGAAGATCAAGCGAGAATAATTTCCCTATTATACTTTGCACAACAACCCCGATATGAGAAGGCTCGACGATGAATTTTTTCTCAATATCTGAAGATCGTACCTGCACATGGTAGCGATCCGAACTCCAGATTTTCCCTACATGGAACTCTTGAAATGGATTATCGACCACACAGACACACAAATATGTTTGATTAATGACGACAATGGCGAGTGTGTCGGGGTTTTCCTTCCGGTGGAGGTGCAGAATTACTACAAGCTCAGAGACCCGGATGAGCGACTGAACACTAATTTTGTTGTGAGATTCTATGAGAAACACAACACCAGAAAGGTGATGGCTTCATGGTGGAGAGAGGATAAAAATTTCACCAATCGGACCTACGGCTGGTACCTGACGACCAACTTAAGAGAACCATATATATACCTAATGGCCCTCATTTTTCATTTGTATGGGGAGAAGGATTGTTCCAGGTTTTCAGAGGCATGGATGCCTCTAGCTTACATTGTATCCATTTCGGGGAGGGGTTTTAACTGGGGCGCCATCATTTCAAAGAAGCTGAGCATTTGCATTCAACAGGACCAGACACCAAAAGAGGGAGAAACCCCATCCTTCTATATGGATTCTTATTTATTGGACGTCATCTGTGCCAGAAATTCATTTGTCGGAATGAACTTGAGCTGGCACGCCTCAGAACTCCCAGTCCATGTATATTTGGGCATCTTGTGGGAGAACACGTACAAGAAATCCTACTCTCTCATCTGCGATCAATTTATCGCACGTATTCATTTTAGGTTGTTCAAGAAAGAGTGCCCAAGACTGTCGGATGCGGCCAAAAATATGATATCAAAGGTTGTCCACTGGTATCTCGATGAGCGCAATACCTACATCAGGGTTTTCAGAGCCACCGGAGCACCACACCTGTTACCTGTGTATGTCCCAGGTCGACTAGTAATAGGGAAAATTTGTTATCATACCATCATGTAAGGTTACAATGCTACTTTGGTAAAAGATAAGAAGAAGGCATTCATATATTATGGATTTCATATAGGTTTCTACATGGTAAAATACATCGCTCAATCCAAGTAGGAAGGGTTAAGCCAATTGGAGTTCTGATTCCATACTGGCCATTTTCACAAGCACGACCCAAAGGGTCTGGTCCTGAAGCACACATCGCAAGTATCGTCATGCTAGCCATATGCCCATGACAGGTTTGAAGATGAAATATTCACCCAAAATGTTCAAGACTGGGATGAGGTGATGGCAAGGATGGATGACCTTAAGGCAACCAAATTCAATGCCATGAGTTGGAATGAGCAAGTGACAGTCCTGGAACAATTGACTCAAGAGGTCCTCAGGGCCAGAGAAGAAAGGATAGCATCTGAAGCAGTTGAAGCAGTAGAAGTCGCCTTGATAGCCCCAACGCAAGGCAAATATATCCATTTGGTACAGAATGGGGAAAGGGGACTGCTCATGTTAGAACGGGCACATCGGGTACTTGATCAACTACAAGATGACCCAGACCTATCAGAAATGACATGATCACCTGTAGATAACCCAGAGAGAAGCCAGGTGGGTACTAGTGGCCCCGAATTTATAGATGTTGATGAACTTGTTGGGTTGGATGACCTTGAAATCACAATGCCACCGGTTGTATCACCAGAAGGTGTGGTGACTCAGCCATAAAAAGTCTAGGTACCAGTAGAAACAAGCACATCAAACCCCTTGAGAGAGTTTATAAAGATATATGATGATGATGAGAGCCCAAAGATATCTCTCGGGAACCCTATGCATATCGAGGAAGAAAAGGGACCGAGAAGACATATTTTCCTGTCTTCGAGAACCAAATCAAGGAGGTCCCACAGAAAGAAAAGGAAGTTGAGAGTGTCTTAGAAACTAAAGTTCCTGATGCGTCGGAGACTCAAGTAGACATTCTAGAAGACCAGCTGGGGTCGGACGAGCTACAGATCGAAGCACCGCAGTAGGAGATCAACATTTGAATGACCAATGAACAAGTAAGTATCAAGTCTATTCCCGACGCCTTTATTTCAATCGACGCTCAAAACCCCGACGAGTGTGAGACAAAATCCGGGCCTTCGAAGAATAACGAGGAAGTTCAAGAACTTGATCTTGAATGAATATACACCACCGAAAGTTTATGAAATGCACTCACATGGGGGGGTCAGCAGATTCCCAAACCTGTGGAAGAGGTAGACGATATACATGTGATCGCCTATGATTGAAAAAGAAAGGCCATTGTCCAAAGAACCACAAAAAAGAGGAGGATCGTGTTAGATCGCTCCATCCTCATCACTACAGAGGAAAATTTGATAAACACAGAAGATGCCAGAACATCTGAGCTTATCGGCGTGGGGATGGCGATCTCAGATTCCACCCTGGACAGAGCTAAACAGTATGAAAAAGAGTTGGCCTCCGCCCTGAAAGAACTATAACATTTGTGCCATATGTCTAAGTACTATTAGGACACCACTTAGGCTGCGATGTACCTGAGGAGCGAGTTCAAGGAGGCATATAGAAAGTTCATGAATGAGCGACACCTTTTCACTGTGAAGATAGCCGAGCTCCAGGAAGATTCTCTCATGGCACTCGCGATGTGCAAGGATATGGAGCGGTGGTACGAAAAGGCGCAGCAAGCTGTAGAGTGAATCGACTACATTGGTGCATTCCAACAGGGTCGAGAGAAAGAAGAACATGAAATTCGAGTGTTGAACGAAATCAGTCTGGATCGCATAAAGAAGTCAGCTGAATATTGGGCAAGAATGTCTCGGGAAATGCACCAGTAAATTCAAGAGAAATGGGCCAGATGCGAGAAACATTGGGGTAAGATCAACAAGGCTATGAAATATATTGGACTGCCCGAGTTCGACACACCCAACGACTTCGACGACTTGCGCGATATAGTCTAATCACACACCAAGAAAGATTCATTATGGGTCGAAGAGCTAGCGAGAGATTTGCATTGCTTCGACGGAACAACATAGATTTCCATACGTCCACACCTACGAGGAGTTGTTCATTAGTTGGTCGAAGTATGAGAAAATACACCCTTTCAAAGTAATATCTTGAGATGATTGTTGGAAAACTATTAGGAGAGAACTCCACGTGGTGAATTCTGTTTTGTTTAAACTGCACTTTAGCTATTATTTTTAGTTAATTTTATGTTATAAATAAGAGCATTGACCGATTAGTTAAGGGTCGATGGTTGTTGCAAGAAACTCTCCTTTTTTGGTTTGTTAAAAATTATTTTGGAGCTACCCTTAATTGACAAGTCCTTCTGGACCAGAGACAAAGATATATTTTCATCAAATGCATGTGTGATTGGACGTGGAGAATAATTGTTTCCTATCTCATTTGATGAATGGATGTTGTAATGAGTAAGAGCTATTAAATATGTTGTTAAGTTATCTGATGCAATGTTTTACAGTTATTTGCTTTAATGATGAAGATGAATCGTTGTGTTATCATGCGATGGATGATTAGACTAGGTGAATTATTTTGCTTGCCATTATCTTATCGCATATGTGTTTTCTTTCTAATAATTAGTATCTCAGGCAGTAATCAAATGCTCACATGGTTAACGTATTAGTATTAAGCCTGTGGTATAAATTTTTTGTGTTCATTCTTGAGTAGCGGGTTATCCCAAGCTCAGCCTCTTCTCCAGTAGTTAAACTTAATCATGTTTGTTGCCAAGTTGGTTTATACTGGCTTACATCTTATATCAGTCCCACCTAAGAGAAAATACAAAAAGAGAAAGTTTGAACTTAAGGAGACACATTCGCAAGAAAACGTAAAGCCCATCGATTAAATTGGCTGGATCACAATATCTGGAGAACCATTCCACTCTTAAACGTTGCAGAGTCTAATTGGGCCTCGATGGTGAGTTTGGTTCCTGTTGCTGAACTAAAGGGATTTAGGACCCATCAACAGGCCCTAAACGATGTTTTTTTTTATGTGGCCATTCAAAATGTGTACTTCTCGGATACACCTTTCCAATGGGATTTTGATCACCCAAAATGGAGATAATATGCAAAAGTAATGCCCCCAGGAAGTTGATGCATCAACTAATTGCATTGGGGCCCATAAACCTTTTGGCGTTTCATCTTCTAGGGTTAGGTTTTTGGATGTTTATGATTTTCTCATTGATGCTTTATGTTCAAATTCATTTTTGGCCTCTTTGTAATCAACTTATTGTAAATGAGTGTAGTCTTCACATCTCTATCTTTAGAGATAATCTACCACCATTCTAGCTAGCTTGTGTGCTTTTCATTTTATATTCTTTTGTATTTCAAATATTCATTAATATAATATGAGTTTAAATGTATTATTGTGTTTCTTGCAATATCTCTATGTGTTTCCTTTTTATATATTTTCCTTCATGTCGTTCTTAATATAATCTAATTATCACTCTATAATTTCCCTTGGATGTAGAAGGAAAACCTAGATGTAACCACAAACCAGCTTTAGGTTGAAATTTGACCTTTCCAACCAGAGAGGGCTCTCTCAATGAAAGTATAGCTCACAATGGCCAGATATGTAGGTCAAAATAGAAATCTTAAGATGTGATTGGTGATAGGGTGGAAAAAGGAACCATTGGGCATGGATTCTAAATGGTTTGGAAATAGATAAGATAATCAATAATTGGTGAATGAATAATTAGATAACAAAGGCAAGGTAGGAAGTGTCCTTTTAGTCACAAAATTTCGTTGTGGTATGGTGGAAGACTAAAGAAAACAAATCATTACATCGAAGAATCTAACTCCAGATGAATTCTATGGTAATTTCAGAGGAACGAAATGAAGTATTTAACCATCATAATTCAAAGCATACATAATGAATTTTGAACCATATATTTCAATCAAATACTAAATAAAAAATTCAAAATGGTGAACTGAGATAGAAGACATACACATAAGAAGTAAACACAGACCTGAAGACATTATCATAGGAATATTTGACGCTGAAAACTTTGTACTATGTTAATCATCTTTAAAAAGGCTTAGAAATATATCCCAGACGCAATAGTCTTTTTTCTCACCCACTCTAACACTTTTCTCCTCCTTTTCTCCACAATATATGGAATTAAATTAAATTATAACTCAATGGAGTTGAAATATTTAGGGTTTCAAATTCAAGAAGAAGTTACTAACTAACTCCTATTTTTTAGGGTTTCGTTTTAATTGATTAAATTTGGCGAAAATATGTAAAAATAGGCTGTAAAGATCCCTTCGAATATACCAAACCATGACACCTGTGAAAAAACAAAGAGAGGTTTTTGTATATGAACTTGTTTTTAATAAAAACATATTTTTGTTTGTTGAGATATATCACCATATGCTCGGAATATGTGCTTGAAGTTGACTGCAAAAGAGTCCACGACAGGAAATTTCACAGCAACCATGAGATTTCGCAGTGACTAGAAAATTTGTTGTGAAATCTTTGTTTCAACAATTTCCTTTGTGAAATCTCTCTCTATGTCAATATGTGATAGTTTCTTTGTCATTGTTTCATCTAGAAGGCCATGGGTAATGTCGAGGATAGAAAAATAATCACAAAAATGACCAAGAGTGCTCCACGTGCCTCAATTAGCAACAAAACAAACTATGTTGAATTTGTAAATTTATACTCACTAACAATATCTATGTGTTTCCTTTTTATATATTTGCCTTCATGTCGTTCTTAATATAATATGGATTAATGGTATTAGAGTAGTATGTTCCTTTTAGTTTCTTAATGCATGTCCCTAACAAGGCCAGGGTATAGAGAGTTGGCTCTCGAGTTAGTTTCTCTTGAGAAAAACCGCTCTTTCCAGTCGAAGCGACCTCCCATGGCGGAAGAAAAGAGAGAGAATGGGGCAGGAGATCCTATCAAATTGTTTCTCGAGGAATCCCTCATGCAATAGGGGATTGAGATGATGGATATTTTTTCCCAAATAATTTGACAGTTGCCAACAAAAATGGTGACACCTTCAACCAAAACTCACTTCAAAGGTGCGACACCCTTCAAGGTACAAGTAACTTTGATATTCCTTTATTTGAAGACTAGATAGACGTCGACGCTTTGGAAAAATGGTTAAGTCTTCCAGAGGGATATTTATCTGTCCAAAATTTTCCCAACAGTGCAAATATCACCTTCGCACTCCTTAAGGCTCTTCCCCATGTCAGAGATTGGTGGGAAGCTTACTGTGAGAAACATGTCAGAGATGAGTCTGCAATTTTTGGGACATAACCCACTTGGGAAGATTTTTTCGATGCCCTCAAGTAGAAATAATAACTTGTTGGAAACTCTGATGACTAGTACATGAGATGGACAACTCTGCGTCAGGAGAGAGATTGAACGGTTCCAGAGTACACCAACATCTTTCGTACCTTGTGCACAAAGTTGGGTATTAAATATTATGAGTGGCACATGGTCCTAAAGTACTGCAGTGGTCTACATAGGTATATCTAAATAAATATGAATTTCTTGGGCATCTCCTCACTAGGATTTACTCATCGATATGTTTTTAAGATCGAGCAAAAGTTCAAGTAAAATAATAAGCGGGATTTCAACTCTGCAAACCCATCACAACATAAGCATGGTAAAGATGTCCCTAACTTCCATAAAAAATTATAGAGCAAGGACGGCCAGCCCCAGGACAACCAATCCAAGGCACCAACAAAGAAGTGTAACCGAAAGTCTAAGAAGGAAACTGGAAAGTGGTGTGAGTTCCACAAAATCCCTTGGCACATCACTGATCCATGTCACTCCAAATAGTCATTGTTGGTTGATATGTAAGCCTCAGATTCAGATGTTGACTCAGACTTTGATTCATAACCAAATAAGGGAAAATGAATCATTGAAACAGAACCCAATGTCATCATCGCTACCACAAAATTCCAGTCATAAGAACCAAAGGAGCCTAAAGAATGAGAGCACCTCTTCCACTCAAAAATGTGGGTGAAGGGGACCCCCCTCCATTTAATTGTTGATAGTGGTAGCTAGAAGAACTTAATATCAGCAGAGTTCATAAAGAGATTGAACCTAACAACTATGTCACATCCTCAACCATACACCATCGGTTGGCTCAGTCAGGGACATGAAATCCACATTAGCAAAAAATGTCTCCTACACTACGGCATCAAACCCTTCAAATATGTGGTATTGTGTGATGTTCCCCCCCTTGCAATTTTCGATGTTCTTTTAGGTCAACCATATATGTGGAAGCATCATGTTGTTTTGGAATCTAGGCCCCATAGTTTTATTATTACTTTGGGAGGTTGACTCTACAGGGTACCGAAAGAAGTCCCAACTATTGTGGTCTCTTTGATCTCCATGAAGTAGTGATAAAAGGTGGTTTTCAAACCAGGGGATTTTTCCTCTTTATGGTTTGGTCGGAAGGTGAATGAAAGGTTACTACAACCACCAAAACCTCTGCATGAGGTTTCTCTACATAGAAACAATAGGTGGGCAAGATAATAGAAGAGCACAAAGACATATTATCCTCACTTACAAGGGTGTTTTTTCATTGTCACATAAAGTACTCAATTGATTTGACACCTAGTGCTCCTCTGCATAATGTCTTTGTATATAGAAATTATGTTATGGAGAATGAAGAAATCAAATGTCAGATCCAAGAACTAATTTAGAAGGGCCACATCAGACTAAGCTCCTCACCTTGTTGGAGACCAATTGTTTTGATACAAAAGAAGGATGAGACATGGCGACTTTGTATTGATTACAAATACTTGAAAAAGATCATAGTAAAAAACCAATAACCCATCCCTCAGATTGATGATCTTCTCGATCATCTCAAAGGAGATAATTTTTTACTAAGATTTCTCTGAAGTCAAGCTACAACTAGGTGTCGATTAAGAAAATTGATGTATGGAAGACAACCTTCAAGTGTAGATAAGGTCTCTTTGAGTGGTTGGTCATGCATTTTGGCTTGAATAATTCCCCAACAACATTCATCTGAATTATGTATGATATATTATGGTCATTCAAAAATTCCTTTGTGGTCGTATATTTGGACAACATCCTCATCTTTGGAAAAAATTGGGAGGAACATTTGAAACACATTCAACAGGTCTTGGGCACCCTGTGAAAATACAAGTTATATGAATTTTTGGAGAAGTGTTCCTACAACATGTAGAGAATAAAATAATTAAGATAGATCATGGATGCGAAGGGTGTGCATGTGGATCCAGCCAAGATCCAATTCATCCATGATTGGTTGGCCCTAAAGACGTTGACTGAGCTCTGTAGATTCTTGGGCCTCCACAAATTCTACCACAAGTTTGTGTTGGGGTTCTCTCATATCGCTTGGGCCCTAACCCAAGTGACCAAGGGTGGATTGAAGGCAAAGTTTATTTGGGTTGTTCCCCAGCAGAAAGCATTCGAGGATTTGAAATTCCACCTTTGCTCAGCACCAATCCTTATTCTTCTAGACTTGCAACAACCATTTGAGATTGAGAGAGACGATTAAGATTATTCTACTGGTGCAGTCCTCACTCAACATGGCCATCCAATGTCCTATCATAGTGAAACACTATCTGATGTTGTTCACAGATACCCCACCTACAACAAAGATATGTACTCCATTTTGCAGGAATTTCGATAGTGGAATCATTACATTGTAAGGAAGGAAATAAACATCCACACTAATCACAAGATTATGCAATTCATGTAGACACGAGGAAAGTTACATAATGACCGCCATCAAAAGTGGTCCATGCACCTACAAACGTTACACTTAAACATCAAGTACAAGAAGGTAACGCCAACCATGTCGCATACTGCCTCAGTCAATCCTTGATTGTGGCGCTAACCATAGTTCTTAACTTGTTTGGGAATGAGACATATGAGTGGCCATAATTATAGAATAGTGACTTTGACTTCGCTGCTCTCTATCTGACATTGAGCGTAGACAAACCAGTTCCAAAAATTCATCTCCAGGATGGATTGTTATTCCATTTGATCCATCTATGTGTTCCTTCAAGCGAGAATCCAAATATTATTTGGGAAGCTCATTATAGTTAGTCACGGAACACTTTGATGTGGAAAAAAAATGGTAGTACTGCAAAACAAAATTATTGGTTGAAGCTTCAACAAGATGTACACAAGTAAATCAAATCCTACATTTTTTGTGCCATTATCGAACCCACCATTAAGAAAGAGGGCCTATACACCCCTGTGCCTACTCCCGATAGGCCTTGGGAGTCCATCTCCATGGATTAAATGTATGGTATTCCTTCAACCAAGCATGGGAATGACTGCGTCTTCGTGGTCATTGATCAATTCTCTAAGATGGGATTTTCGACACCTTGTAAGAAGAGAATCATAGCCGAGGCCACCGCTAATCTCTTCTTTGAAAGTCTTTGGTGTCATTTTGGGCTCCCATGGAAAATTATTTCATATCGAGACAATATGTTCCTGAGTATGTTTTGTTCCAGCCTATGGTCGATGATGGACACCAAGTTGACCAAATCGAATACCTTCCACCCACAGATGATGGGAAAATAGAGGTATTCAACAGGATGATTGTCCATATCCCGAGGATGTATAATTCCAAACATCCACACACATGGGATGATAGCCTTCCTTATGTTCAACATAGCTACAACAGAGCCCTCCACATCTTTATTGGCCACAACCCTTTTCAAGTGTGCTTGGGGTTCCATCCATTGGCCCCCATTGGCATATCTCTACCCATTATAGCTACAAAGGAAGATTCCTCCCATGCTCAGACTGAGGCTGATTAAGCATCCAAATTTCTTAAGAGAATCCAACGCCACTGCCAAACTGGTCATCAAGAAACATGGGATATACACCCCTCTTCCTACTCTCGATATTCCTTGGGAGTCCATCCCCATGGATTACATGTCCAATCTACCTTCAACCAACCATTCGAATGATTGTGTCTTCGTGATCGTTGATCTATTCTCTAAGATGGCAGTTTTTGCACCCTACAAGAAGAGTGTCATAACCGAGGCCGCCGCTAAGCTATTCTTTGAACATGTTTTGTTTCATTTTGGGCTACCACAAAACATTATTTTAGATTGATATAGTATGTTCCTGAATAATTTTGTTACATCCTATGGTCGATTATGGACACCAAGCTAACCAAATCGACTACCTTCACCCACAAATAGAGGTAGTCAACAGGATGATTGTCCATATATCAAGGATGTATAATTCAAAAAATCCACGCACATGGGATGATACCCTTCCTTATGTTAAACATAGTTACAATAGATCCCTCCACATATCTATTGGCCACAACCCTTGTTAGGTCACTACTACATATTGAAAAATTTGCAACGACCGCTTGCGACGAAAGTACTCTTTCGTCGCAACATGCAAGAGAAAAAGTTATTTTTTTCTAAATCTACCTCGTGTTCGTCGCAATCTCGACACCTACTGTTTGACTAAATTATAATGGTCAATGTTCGTCACATAAGCGACGTAGTTAGATTGTTCGTCGCATAAGCGATGAAAGTTGACCATAATAATTTAGTCATACTTTACCATTGAAAATGACCTAAAATAATTAGGTGGAAAATATATATATATTTTTAGGTCACTATCGTCGCAATTGCGACGATAGTGACCTAAAATTGGCCTATAAATATTTGACGATTTAAAGATGTTGCGACAATCTTGTTATAACAACGACGGTTCCAAAAGGGTATTTTTGTGCGAAAAAATGTCGCAGACTGTTGTTAGAGGTGGGGAAAAAAGTAAAGCGGGTGAAAAGGGTGATGGTAGATGTTATTGCCCTTGTAAAAAATGTTTCCTCAGACGTCCCATAAGAATTTTAATAGCAACAAAAATCGCTTAAATCTGTTGCTGGCTCTAGCAACCGAACTGGAATCGCGCGCACGCCCCGACCTAGAACCGTGAAGGGTTTGAGAGTGCCACCATGGTAGACCAGGGAGGGGAGCCGCCACCCCCTCCTTCCCCCGCCTCCTCCTTCAGACGCCTGGTAGAGGCATGCAGCAAAAAAACGACCGCCGTAGAAGCCCCGAGCTTTGTCAAGAAGCTGAACGATATTCCAGAGATCGACCTCCCTCCGGATCTCCCTATCAAAGTCGCCCTGTCTCTCTCTGAATGAGGACTCATTGGTCAGTTTATGGGACTCTGGCCCTCAACCAGATCCACCGACAACTGGATTCAGCGAAACTGGAGACCTTTGATAGCAAACAGTGTGACATGCTACGCGGTTGGGAGAGGATACTTTATATTCGAATTTATCTCTCAGGAGGATAGAGATCTGATCTTCAGAAACGGCCCATACTTCATGGGCACTCAAGGACTTTACCTAAACAGATGGACC
>ML818404.1:94228-108800 GCA_009831015.1 Picea engelmannii | reverse complement strand
ATGGTGGAGAGGCACTTGAAATCATTGAAGGCGTTGGTTAGACAAAGAGGACGTCCTGAGGGTTCTATGGTGGAGGGATATATGGTATATCAATCCATGGTGTATATTAGTCAGTATCTTCCTAAATTAGCAACGCCAACTATTCATGCAGTGGATCGCATTTGGGATGTGAACTCCATCAAAAAATTTGAAGATCAAGAGCATCTGTTGGGGAAAGGTAGAATGAAAAAAATGAGAGGTAATATATTAATAATTGTGACAATTTATATTAATAATACATATTAAGTTTCGTTTTTGTGTATATGATGATACTCATTAATATATTAATATAATTTATTTCGTAAATTATAAATATTTATAATTACCTTCATATTGTACTGCCACATACCCACTACGGCAAAATGAAATTTTCGCCTCTTTTCTTCGAGGGACAAAATCCCCGAATTCCTTCGGGGGCCTAGCGCAGGCTAGATCTCCCCTTATCCACCTCCATGTGATCGTTGGTTACGACCACGGGCCAAGCCAAGAGGCGCCTTTCACATTTTGCGACTCATCGATGCAGGAGAGTGAAGTCTTTCGACTCTTCAAACCCCGAAACCCAATACGCGAGTTCTTGTATGAGATCCAATGGCTCTTGATGATTTGGATCCAATGGTCCAGATATTTTCAGAGTTTCATGGACTAGGAGTTCACGATGCAATGATTCAAAAACTCTTGTCACTCCAATCCATGAATTCCGATATGGGGATTCGTGTAGGAGATCAACGACCCTCGTTGATCTGGATCTGACAGTCACTATCCCTCCTGAGACACCCAGTCTTAATCCCTTCGTTGTTCTACGAGACCCAATGGCCCACGGGATTGCAGAGCTTTCCCTGAACTCTGACCGCTCACCACATGTCTCCTCCGATGGATGGTCCATATCCTTTCGGGACTCCTCCTTTCTACCACAGAGCGCGTTGAGGTTTCGGGTATTGGGATTTCGTGACTTACGAAAACGAGGGTTCTTTCCCTTTGGTTTCTCGGGTGTCGAAACACCGACCGACAGCCACGTGTCCCTTTGATGGACGGCTTCATTTCCTCTTCGAGGAGTTCGATATTTCATGACTTGCACATTGTAAGGTCCTTTCCATCGAACCCCCGACTCCTGAAACACTGAAATCTTCCTTTGGGCACGAAGCGTTAAGGTTAACGCTACTTCTGTAGATCTGACGGTTGTCCGTCCTCGTCTCTATGTTCCTCCAATATCAACCTCTTTTCCTCTGGAACCTTCCCTGCTTCTAGTCCTTGAATAATTTTGGTTTCCAAAGGTTTTGAACCTTTGTCCCTTCCTCTGCAATCCACCTTGGTTTAAGGAACACTCTGTAAGTGTTATCCCTCCTGAGCTTTGTTAGCTATGAAGGACTTAAGGTTTCTGGGTTCAGTTTTCCTCGTAGAGAGCCTGTGCATATCTACACTACCTCTCCTGATCTTAACATGCTTCGTCTTCCAAGGGAATCAAAAGGATTAGGAATTTTTACATGTGTACATGAAACTATGTCCATGGTCGACGAATGCACAGTTCGTGACTCGGGCTTATGCCACCACACGACACAAGTATTTACGAGTATAAAACATATCCTAACCATATGCTTTCTTACTGGACTAATTATACAACCAAGTAGTGATAGAAGGAATACATTATATCCATTAAGACATATGCACGATTCCTACAACCTAAACAGTATAGCCAGTTCATACACAGTTACAGATAAATTACACAGGGTAAGAAATCACTTATCTATTACAGGTTGCCGCCAACCAACTGACTGTGGGTGTTCATCCTTCCACCCAACCATAGGCTTAGAGGCATTCATTCTTAGCACTCTGGCCACCCCCGTGCCAAGCCATGATATCACCAGGGCGTTCTCACAGTTCTGAGGAGTTATGTCTCTGTCCCAGCTTTTGCTCGGGTCATGTTCTCTACAACTTAGAGCTTTCTCTCTCGGTTATGGCCTTGACGAGTTTTCTCAGATGCTCTTCCACATCAAGCTCATAGCCTTCTGTTCATGATTCCACTGGAGCATATCCCTTACAAGCTTACGCTCCTCTTGTCCATTGTCCCCCCCTCTCCCCTTACGTGTGTATCCCCCTTACCTTGGAAGGTTTTCCGACCTATCCCATTCCTTCTGTCAAAAGGAAGCTCAGGTCTGTAGGTCCCCGCAGTACCTCAAGTTGACAGCCCATGTTTCCATTCATGGGGGTGGTTGGTAATTCAACCACCGATCCTTTCTTCATTGAATGATTTTGTTTCCTTGGGATTCGAAGGAGGCTTGTCATCCTTAACAAGGGAGACTTGGGTTTATTTGATATATGAACCCTCTTGTATAGTTTTCAAATTCTTCTTCTAGTGATATCATGGCCAGTACTTTCAAGGCTTCACCCCCACAGTCAGTTATTAGCAACTCAAATGATAATACATTTACATTTCCCTCATTCATTAGCATGGTAATTCCTATTTTATGATTAATTACAAATTGGGGGAAACAAGGTGTTTCAGTTCTGTCCCCCTTAAAGGAATATCGTCCTTGGTGTTCTTTCTCAAAACACCTGTCATGCCTTTCCAATTTGTCACTTCAGAAGTCTTGACCTTCATCCTCGTTCAGGTCCTTTTTCAAGATCTTAGTATTCGTCATCTGCCTTCAATAATTCTTGGACAACAAGCACATTAATTCACAATTTTGTGCAAAAGCTCTTACAATTGTTCAAAATTCAAAAGGAAAATTTCATAATCTTAGCACAATACTTATCTGTGCAGTTTGTGGATCTATATCCATATGGTAGTTTTGTTATCCATGCTCATCACTTTCCTTGACATACCCATTGGGTGCATGATTCCAATTCAATAGTTCACAAGAGCTATCATGATTTCATATTGCTTTCTAAGGTTTTTTTGCACGGGAAACCACCCACTGTGTGCATGATCTCAATAATTTACAAGAATTATTAAGGTCTCCTCTTCCTTGCGGTCACTCATCCTCCAGGCCCAGGCTTAGGCATCCCCTTCACTATTATACAGTCCCTTGGGCGATCCATCTTTCCCGGCCGAGGTTTTCTCGCACAGGAAAATTTTAAAGACTCTATCAAGTCTTACAGTTGAGGCATCCCTCAGACTTTCTCTACCGAGGCGTCCCTCTAGCTTGCGTTACCTCAACATAATTTATTTTAGGTGATCATGACTTATCACAGGGTTCTCATGGCTCAACAGTAGCCCTTTTTCATCATCTTTAGCTTTGACAACCTTCATTTGTTCCTTTCTGGACATGTCTTTTCTTCTCACCTGTATCACAGGTATACAAAATTCATGAGACATCATTATAAATTTTAACTTTCAGAATGTTATTGCAAATCTGTCATCCACATATTTTCCAATATCGCGATTTGTTTTCATATTTGTTCCGCACAGGAACTAGATTCATAATTATGGGACTTTCCTTCCCATAATGGTTTGGATCAGCAGGCAATTGGCCTTCCTTATGGGCTTACAATGTTGCCATATCCAAGACCCCTTTGCTTCCTGCACTTTCATTCTTTCCACAACCAAACAAACTGTTAGTCTCATCTCAACATACCAAAAAAAAATTCAAAACGTAATTCAACATTTTAAAAGGGTTTTAGCAATTGTGAAAATATCCATGGCCACATTCATACCGAATGCATTCTTGCATATTTTTTTTCAAGTTCGTCACACTTTATGACCAGTTCTTGGCCATGGGGTGCTGGAATTTAACCAACCTTTTCCTCATATGGTTTATTCATTTTCTTCCATTCTTACAGTAGGACCATACTTCCTGCTATAGGTCGATCACGATCCCAAATCAATACATATGAGCTCAAAATTTTCACATGAATGCCTTTACACATTCCTTGATTTTTAATCCATTCATGACATATCAATTCATGAATTCTTCCAAGGGTTACAAACAATGTTTACCACCATAGGTTCGTACCTCCATTATTCAGGTTCTTCATTCTGAGTCATACCTTACTTGGGTATCCAATGCATACAATAGCCTTTCAAAGTTCATGCATAACTCTAAGACAATAAAATATCTCAAAAGGGGTTCTTACCAAATCCCTTCATACCTTGTTCCACATAGGCACGAATATCTTTATACCAGTTCTTGGCTGCTAGCACTCTCCTTCTGATCTCTACCTCATCAACAATGCTTTATGGGGACTTTTACAGCCCTGTCAACAATCTTTCACTCGCAGCCTTCTCTTGGTCATTCTCTGTTTGAGGTCATTCATTATTGGCAATTGTCTTTCTCAATAGTTCCAATCTTATTTATTTCTACACATGACATACACCATAGGCACATTAGTCGTCATCTAAAATAAATGCAAGTACCATAGCCTTTAAATTAATAAAATATTTTCAGACATGTCCAAGCATGTCCGTATGTACTTCATCACACTATCCTTAATGTTTTCATGAGTGCAACACAACAGTCCTCAATCATTTTCACAGTATTACAACCATCATCACTATGGTGTCAAAACATTTTTGTTCATAAATGTACTAGTTTTCTCATCCCATAGAAACATAATGCACAACAAGGAAAGAATTGAGGGCTCTCCCCTTCTTCAAATTCTTTCTACATCGCCTGGAGATTTTCAGCCCAATCGGGTTATCTCTAAGGTATCACTGCCTTTTCTTAATCACATCTTCAACCAAGCCGTATCAGTTAAACGTACTCATTTATTCATTTAATCACACTCAGGGGATTTACTTGCCTCTTATCGACTATACCGGTTTCCACAACTGCTCTTTTTCTAAGCAGCCCTAGGTTAGGCTCATCCTAACTTCTTAGGATACTTCAACATGATTTAGTAGCAACTCTTTGCTCATAATGAATCATGAACATGTGCATCCTACACACCTCCATTCGGTTATCAGGATGGTCAATATTCAGTTGTTAGTCTTCTATTAATTACATGATTCTTTCAAAATGTAATCCAGGATTTATATATATGGACAGGCTTTGTAGCCCATTGTCCAACCTTCAACAATTATTAGGGTTGTGACTATGTTCTTTTGACGAAGTTCTTACACATTTCCTCCACCGGGAACTCCTTCGGCATGCAACTTCCTTGTTGCATATCCATCACCATTTGTGATGGCCTCAATCTTGAGTTAGCTTTAGCTTTTTACTAAATATTCCCCTTAAGGAATATAAACATGCATCTTTGTTAACTTACATCTATGACGTGCTTAACCATTTTCATAATCCTAAGCCTGCATGTAGTTTTCATGGTTATATGGTGTAGACCCCCTTTCTTTCCCAGGGTTGCGTGAACTCTTAGTTTTAGGTTCTTCTTAAGACCGAGCTGAAACAGTCTTTGATTCCCTGCTGGAATCTATAAGAAACAATCCACGGGTCTTCACAATTTTTGGCCCACGTGTACAAGCGCTTAAACACAAGTCTCTTCCATGTGACCACGCCTTGTGACCACACACTAACCCAAAAAGGTGCGTTGCGATTTCGCGTATCAGGGATTTCGCGTATCAGCGATTTTGCGTATCAGCGATACGAGTCAATCGACTCTCCGTCCTTCAAACTCTCGATACCCGAAATGCTGAAACTTCAGATCAGATCAATGGTCACCAATAGCTCTCCAACCAACGGTTGTGATTATGTCACAATTTCGTGTTTCGTGACTTCGAGACTTCTGTTATGAAGTGCCTCGAATCCTTTGATCCCCGAAATTCTGAAATTTTGGAGTTCTCAATCTGACGGTCCTGATTCTTCCACGATCTGACGACCCAGATCTCGTCGGGGTTTCGTGTATTAGGATTTCACGATTTCACGTGTCGCGAAGTCGAAAGACCTTTCACCTCCATTCTCCCGATTCCTGAAATTGTGAAATTCTATCTGGATGATCAATGGTCCAGATCACTCCTTGATCAACAACTATGATCTTTTCACGAATTTCTCGTTGCTCCTTCCAAGCCCTTTCATCTAATTATATTGGTACTTCCTGAGGAAATGGAATACATTTCCCTCAGGATATTATTTGGAACAAAACTTTCATGACTCCCCAGAATGGAGTCAGCTATGCCTCCATAGTATTCATTTAATCTGGACAAGAGAAATACTTGCTTCACATTTCACTCATCGGGGCAATCATATTGGGCCTCTAGTATACTTACACTCTAACATTGTACATGTGCATTACTTGCATGTTTAATATCATTCATACCTTACCGGTATTAATATCAGGCTTCCTATTATGAAGCTTCACAATGCATTAAACGCATGCACTTGAGTACAATTGAACACAACTAAGTATTCATCATACTAGTTCACGCCTTCTCCACACGTGACCACCGGCGGTGACCACGATTCGAACAAAAAGGCACTTCACATTTTGCGATTTCAGGATTCCTGTTGCAAGGGACTCTGGTTCCTCGATCCCTGAAATCCAAAAACCTGAAAGACCGAGGCTAAGGTTTTCTCGGCTCTTTTATTCACATGACCCTTTACTCGGAACCTGGGGTCAACTCCTAGACATGCTTCGGGATCCCGTGTTTCGGTGAATCCGCGAACAACGCTCCACCATTTCCCAATAGCCGAAACCTCAAAGCTCTAGATCAACGACTCTTGTTGATTCCAATCTAACGAATACTATTCCTCCTGAGCTTTTAAGTTACTTACGGGACTAGTCTCATAGTCATAACTCATACGGATGTTACCCTCTCTTTATGGGAACAACCAATAAGGGTCACTCTTGGGAATTAGCAACAGTCCCAAAGGACTCCCATTAATCTTGCTTAAACAGATTATCCTTGTTGTCGATTCTAACCATTATAGGTCAAGTAATCCGACCCTACATATTTTCATCAGTCCTCTCAATCATGAGGAGTTATATGCTAAGGGTTTAGTCTTTTAATAATGCAGTAATTATAACTTTCTAAGGATCCTACCAGTCCTTACCAGATTTCCCAAATCATGAAGGAGTTCTTCATTTGGATATTAATTCTTACCTAACCAACCATCTCAATTGCAAGAGACTCTAACTGCTTTAGTAGGTAGCCATCGTCACACTTGTAATAGAACAACTTAGTTCATGTCCCTTTTCTGGCTCGTGCAGCTCCATAGCACAATTTATTCCACCTCTGTTATTTACACTCAGGTCTTATCAGTAATATTGATCAGTGCATCCTTACTCTTATAAAAGTAGTTACCATTTTAACAGAGGGGTTAAAGAAATTCCCAAATTACAGTTTCATTTTGTGGTCCTTCTTCTTAAAGAGAAAAATGCAGATAACATTATCTCCTTATGTGGCTCATACATGAGCCCAAGCAAGCCAAGTGTTGTAACCATGCTCTGATACCAATTTGTCACATACCCACTACGGAAAAATAAAATTTTCGCCTCTTTTCTTCGAGGGACAGAATTCCCGAATTCCTACGAGGGCCTAGTGCAGGATATCTCTCCCCTTATCCACCTCCAAGTGATCGTTGGTTACGACCAAGGGCCAAGCCAAGAGGTGCCTTTCACATTTCACGACTCAACAATGCAGGAGATTCAAGTATTTTGACTCTTCAAACACCGAAACCCGATACGCGAGTTCTTGTACGAGATCCAACGGTCTAGATCTTTTCAGAGTTTTGTGAACCAGGAGTTCATGATGCAACGATTCCAAAACTCTTGTCACTCCAATCCCCGAATTCCAATATGGGGATTCATGTAGGAGATCAATGACCCTCGTTGATCTGGATCTGACGGTCACTATCCCTCCCGAGCTTAAGGGTGTTGAAAGACACCCAGTCTTAATCCCTTCGTTGTTCTACGAGATCCAAACGCCTAAGGGATTGCAAAGCTTTCCCCAAAATCTAACCGCTCACCACGCATCTCCTCCGATGGACGGTCCAGATCCTTTTGGGATTCCTCCTTTCTACGATAGAGCGCGTCGGGGTTTCGGGTACCGGGATTTCGCGACTTGCGAAAACGAGGGTTATTTCCCTTTGGTTTCCCGGGTGCCGAAACGCTGACCGACAGCCATGTGTCCCTCCGATGGATGGCTTGATTTCCTCTTCAAGGATTTCAGGATTTCGTGACTTGCACGTTGTAAGGTCCTTTCCTTCGAACCCCCGACTCCCGAAATGCCAAAATATTCCTTTGGAAAGGAAGCATTAAGGTTAGTGCTACTTCTGTAGATCTGACGGTTGTCTGTCCTTGTCTCTGCGTTCCTCCAATATCGACCTCTTTTCCTCTAGAACCTTCGTTTCTTCCAGTCCTTGAATAATTTTGGTCTCCAAAGGTTTCGAACCTTTGTCCCTTCCTCTGCAATCCACCTTGGTTTAAGGAACACTCTGCAAGTGTTATCCCTCCCGAGCTTCGTCAGCTATGAAGGGCTTAAGGGTTCTGGGTTCGGTTTGCCTCGTAGAGATCCTATGCATATCTACACTACCTCTCATGAGCTTAACATGCTTCATCCTCCAAGGGACTCAAAAGGATTAGGAAGGTTTACATGCGTACATGAAACTGTGTCCACGGTCGACAAATGCACAGTTCGTGACTCGGGCTTATTCCACCATAGGATAGAAATATTTACGAGTATAAAACATATCCTAACCATATGATTTCTTACTGGCCTAATTATACAACCAAGTAGTGATAGAAGGAATACATTATATTCATTAAGACATATGCACGATTCCTGTAACCTACACAGTATAGCCAGTTCATACACAGTTACAGATAAATTACACAGGGTAAAAAATCACTTATCTATTACAGGTTGCCTCCAACCAACTGACAATGGGTTTTCGTCCTTCCACCCGACCATAGGCTCAAAGGAATTCATTCTTAGCACTCTGGCCACCCCCATGCCAAGCCATGATATCACCAGGTCTTTCTCACAGTTCTTAGGAGTTATGTCTCTGTCCCAGCTTCTGCTCGGGTCCTGTTCTCTGCAACTCAAAGATTTCTCTCTCGGTTATGGCCTTGACGAGGTTTCTCAGATGCTCTTCCACATCAAGCTCGGAGCCTTATGTTCGTGATTCCGCTGGAGCATCTCCCTTACGAGCTTACGCACCTCTTGTCCGTTGTCCCCCCCTCTCCCCTTACGTGTGTATCCCCCTTACCTTGGAAGGTTTTTCGACCTATCCTGTTCCTTCAGTTAGAAGGAAGCTCAGGTTTTCATGTCCCTGCGGTACCTCAGGCCGACAACTCATGTTTCCATTCATGGGGGTGGTTGGTAATTCAACCATCGATCCTTTCTTCATTGACTGATTTTATTTCCTTGGGATTCGAAGGAGGTTTGTCATCCTTATCAAGGGAGACTTGGGGTTATTTGATATATGAACCCTCTTGTATACTTTTCACATTCTTCCTCTAGTGATATCATGGCCAGTACTTTCAAGGCTTCACCCCCACAGTCAGTTATTGGCAACTCAAACGATAATACATTTACATTTTCCTCATGCATTAGCATGGTAATTCCTATTTTATGATTAATTACAAATTGGGGGAAACAGGGTGTTACATGTACGTTATAACTAATATTTAATATTGGTGAATTATGTTTTTTTGATTCAGTTGCTATAGAGTGGGATGCACTGCATTTATACATTGCAAACAATCTTGACTGGATGAATGTATGGATTGAAAGATGTAAACAACATAATGGAGGTAGGTTATCATGGAAACGACTGTCTGAATTGGTTAGAGAAGCTCGTTGTAACAGAGATGCCAATGTTACGCAGAGGGAAAATGATCTAGCATATGGTTTCAAACATGGACTGGTAAGAAATTTCACCCATTTTATTCAGTTATTTTATATTATACTAATGTGACTACATGTGTACTGTATTTTTCAGATACTTTCGAAGTTATATAAATATATGTTAATTTAATAATTGACAATACATCTTTTACATATCTGACATATTGCAGTTGAAACACCACAAGGCTATTTGGTGCAATGGTCGTAAATTTCGCATCAAACAATTGGATGAAACAAGGAAAACTTCTGATAGTGGGATAACTGCAGTATTCTAGGTTACTAATGTTTCCTCTAGGAGAGACAGACATCCCCGAGAGTCTGAAAATAGATACTATGGGTATTTAAATGATATACTTGAGTGTGACTTTAATTCCTTCAAACTACTTATGTTCGATGTCAAATGGTATAGGTTACGAATGCATGAATGTGATGAGGAAAGAACTGTTATTCAACATCCCAATGGATTTCCAATGATTAAAAAAATGATGTTTGAAAGAGGACACGATCGCTATGTTTTTCCAAGCCAATGTGAACATGTCTTTTACTTGAATGTTCCAGGTTAAAGGGATTGGTCATTTATTGTTAGATATGATCCAAGAGGAAGGCCAATTAAGTATACTCATTTACAGGAAGAAGATGATATTGAAGATCAAGAAGATGATTCGACAGAATATCAGACAGAGCCGAAAGATCATGGAGGGTCGACAAATGAAGAAGACGAAGAATATCATGATCTAGGCGTAGGAGACAATATTGTAATTCCTGATGATGATGCCGATGAAAATATGCTCGAAAATGACATTGATGACGATGATGATATCATCAATCCTTTCAACATCATTTCAGAACCAGATGATGATACAGATGTCGAGTTCTATGAAGAATATCAAGATGGAGAATAAGGATGATTACACAAATGTTGAGGTTGGATTAGGTACGTGACTATATAATATTTTAATTTGTATGCATTATTCTCTTAAAATAATTTACTTTTAATGTCATGGGTTAATTACATGTTTTTAAGTTTTATGCGATGTTTTTATATCCTAGGTTACATGTTGTTTAATTATTATTTGAAACCTGAAAATAGTTGTCAATATAGTAAAGTACATGGTAAACTAAAAATATCATTTAGAAACACATAATTTCATGTACCTTCATTATTTTTTGTTTTTGTAGTTTCTATGCATGAATCTTAATAGGACGTTGCTTTCGATTATTTTATATTTTATAGATTGGGTTTTGGGGATCAATTGAGAGTGATGTGAGGGGGATGGGAGGGGCCATGTGAGATTCCACCTTCACGTGGTTGGCCTTGTTCAGTAGAGGATAAATTATTCTTGAAACCAAGAGAATCTCTTTCATTTTTATACCATCATGATCGTATAAGATTTCATCAATATTGTTACCTATTTGAGTCTTCTTAGAATTGAGATTCATTACATAGTCATTGAAAAAAGACAAAAGACTTATGTATGCACTAAAATTTGTCATGGATAGACTATTGGCATGCCTTAAATATATGGGAGGGTTTATGGACTCAAATTTTAGCGAGACACCCACTTTCTTCCATAATCAATTCATCATGGAAACCATAAACCCTATTTTTCATATGTTCCAGTAGATATGTTAATGATTCCAATTTTCATATTTGTATTTGACTGAAGGTCCAGGTAGTGTACTGAAAAGTATCAAATTGAGATTTCAATTTGATAAACCAAATATGAAATGAATCCAAGCATCATTTGATATCGTCGCAAGAGAGACGAATGTAAATAATCTTGCGACGAATTTTCTATACTATCAACGAAAAAAGTTCGTCGATAATTTTATGCCATTAGTATGTAATTTTGTACAAAAATAATGGATCTTGGGGACTACACCATGTTCAAGGAAAGAGGAATGATGAACGATGAAGGAGGAATGAAAATTGCACGAGGACTAGACCCCGGCAACATGAACCTGCGAATGGGGCCAACGTTGAAATTTTTTCAAACAGTTTCTGGAAGCACTGAAATTTGTCATGGATAGACTATTGGCATGCCTTAATGATATGGGAGGGTTTATGGACTCAAATTTGAGTGACACGCCCACTTTCTTCCATCATCAATTCATCATGGAAACCATAAACCCTATTTTTCATATGTTCTAGTAGATATCTTAATGATTCCAAGCTTCATATTTGTATTTGAATGAAGGTCTAGCAAGTGTACTACAAAGTATCAAATTGAGATTTCAAGTTGATAAACCAAATATGAAATGAATCCAAGCATCATTTGATATCGTCGCAAGAGAGATGAATGTAAATAATCTTGCGACGAATTTGCTATAATATCGATGAAAAACGTTCGTCGATAATTTTATTCCATTAGTATGTAATTTTGTACAAAAATAATGGATCTTGGGGACTACACCATCGTCAAGGAAAAAGGAACGAGGAACGATGAAGGAGGAACGGAAATTGCACGAGGACTAGACACCGGCAATATGGACCTACGAATGGGGCCAACGTTGAAATTTTTTCAAACAGTTTCTGGAAGCACTGAAATTTGTCATGGATAGACTATTGGCATGCTTTAACTATATGGGAGTTGGGTTTCTGGACTCAAATTTGAGTGACACACCCACTTTCTTCCATCATCAATTCATCATGGAAACCATAAACCCTATTTTTCATATGTTCTAGTAGATATGTTAATGATTCCAAGTTTCATATTTGTATTTGACTGAAGGTCCAACAAGTGTACTGCAAAGTATAAAATTGAGATTTCAAGTTGATAAACCAAATATGAAATGAATTCAAGCATCATTTGATATCATCGCAAGAGAGACAAATGTAAATAATCTTGCGACGAATTTGCTATACTATCAATGAAAAACTTTCGTCGATAATTGTATTCCATTAGTATGTAATTTTGTACAAAAATAATGGATCTTGGGGACTACACCATGATCAAGGAAAGAGGAACGAGGAACGATGAAGGAGGAATGAAAATTGCACGAGGACTAGACACCGGCAACATGGACCTGCGAATGGGGCCAACGTTGAAATTTTTTCAAACAATTTCTAGAAGCACTGAAATTTGTCATGGATAGACTATTGACATGCCTTAATGATATGGGATGGTTTCTGGACTCACATTTGAGTGACACACCCACTTTCTTCCATCATCAATTCATCATGGAAACCATAAACCCTATTTTTCATATGTTCTAGTAGATATGTTAATGATTCCAAGTTTCATATTTGTATTTGACTGAAGGTCCAACTAGTGTACTGTAAAGTATCAAATTGAGATTTCAAGTTGATAAACCAAATATTAAATGATTCCAAGAATCATTTGATATCATCGCAAGAGAGACGAATGTAAATAATCTTGCGAAGAATTTGATATACTATCGATGAGAAAAGTTCGTCGATAATTTTATGCCATTATTATGTAATTTTTTACAAAAATAATGGATCTTGGGGACTACACCATGTTCAAGGAAAGATGAACAAGGAACGATGAAGGAGGAACGAAAATTGCATGAGGACTAGACACCGACAACATGGACTTGCGAATGGGGCCAACATTGAATTTTTTTCAAATAGTTTCTGGAAGCACTGAAATTTTTCATGGATAGACTATTGGCATGCCTTAACGATATGGGAGCTAGGTTTCTGGACTCAAATTTGAGTGACACACCCACTTTCTTCCATCATCAATTCATCATGGAAACCATAAACCCTATTTTTCATATGTTCTAGTAGATATGTTAATGATTCCAAGTTTCCTATTTGTATTTGATTGAAGGTCCAGCAAGTGTACTGCAAAGTATCAAATTGAGATTTCAAGTTGATAAACCAAATATGAAATGAATCCAAGCATCATTTGATATCGTCGCAAGAGAGACGAATGTAAATAATCTTGCGACAAATTTGCTATACTATCGACGAAAAAAGTTCGCCGATAATTTTATGCCATTAGTATGTAATTTTGTACAAAAATAATGGATCTTGGGGACTACACCATGGTCAAGGAAAGAGGAATGAGGAACGATGAAGGAAGAATGAAAATTGCACGAGGACTAGACAACGACAACATGGACCTGCGAATGGGCCCAACTTTGAAATTTTTTCAAACAGTTTTTGGAAGCACTGAAATTTTTCATGGATAGACTATTGGCATGCCTTAATGATATGGGAGTCAGGTTTATGGACTCAAATTTGAGTGACACACCCACTTTCTTCCATCATCAATTCATCATGGAAACCATAAACCCTATTTTTCATATGTTCTAGTAGATATGTTAATGATTCCAAGTTTCATATTTGTATTTGACTGAAGGTACAACAAGTGTACTGCAAAGTATCAAATTGAGATTTCAAGTTGATAAACCAAATATGAAATGAATCCAAGCATCATTTGATATCGTCGCAAGAGAGACGAATGTAAATAATCTTGCGATGAATTTTCTATACTATCCACGAAAAAAGTTCATTGATAATTTTATGCCATTAGTATGTAATTTTGTACAAAAATAATGGATCTTGGGGACTACACCATGATCAAGGAAAGATGAAGGAGGAACGAAAATTGCATGAGGACTAAACACCGGCAACATGGACCTGCGAATGGGGCCAACGTTGAAATTTTTTCAAACAGTTTCAGGAAGCACTGAAATTTGTCATGGATAGACTATTGGCATGCCTTAACGATATGGGAGGGTTTCTGGACTCAAATTTGAGTGACACACCCACTTTATTCCATCATCAATTCATCATGGAAACCATAAACCCTATTTTTCATATGT
>ML818404.1:39568-58251 GCA_009831015.1 Picea engelmannii | reverse complement strand
CCCCACCTACCTCACGTCACCCTCCACTCACCCCCCCTACGTCATACTCCACTCCCACCAAAACCCAACGCACCTTTCATGCCTCACGCCCCTCCATCACACTTACCATTTAAGATCAACGCATAATAATTTTTCCGGACCCCCCCTCACCTTCCGAGCTTTAACGAGAGGGGGGGGGGTCCGGAATCCCAATTAAACTTCATACATTTTAATTTAATCATGCATCACCTCAAAATAAATCCACGGCCAATAAAAATTCCGGACCCCCCTCACCATCCAGAATTTAACGAGAGGGGGGGGTCCGGAATTTTGCGTTTCACGAAAAAACCACTTTTGCCTTTGTCTTGTCATTTTTGCCTGTTTTACCATGTCCTCTTTCAGATCGATTTTTGGGCAAATGGAGACGGATTTTAAAAATCCGAGAGAGGGTTTTTCTCAGAACGGGATGAAGAACAAAAACCTCTCTCAGTTTTTTCATCGGAGTTACTAGATAGGAGAAACGAAGACATCTTCGAGGCCTATTTTTCCAGATTTTCAATTTTCTGTTTCAGTCCCGATCTTGCAGGAGTTGTTATGGCCAGCTGGGGACGAATTTGGCGAAACCGAAGGAGGTTTTTTTCCAGAACATGCCCATCTACAATAATATTTTTCTTTTTTCTCCCAGGTGTCATCATTCAAGAGAAAAACACTTCTGTTCGGACCCTTTTCCGCAGAAAACCGGTTCGTCTTTCATGGCAGATTGTTCCGAATTTTGTGGGAGTGGTGGCTATTTTTGGCCGAGGCGGTTAAACCGACTCTCGCAACTTGATGAGGAGACCTATCCTATTTATAGAGATGATTTTTAATGTAAAAGGGTTGATCAGTCAGGGAACCAGGATGAAGTTTTTATAAAGCAGCTCACAGAGCCAACTGTAGTTTTTTCATCAATTCAGATAATACAGTCGCAGTAGTTACAGGATTCTTGTGTCAAGTCTATTGGTGAAGTGCTCCTCCAGTAAATTTTTTTCTCTGTCTCCGTATGTTTTCTTTCCTTATTATTCGACAAAATATTATGAGCAGAATTTGTTATAAGATACACTATGTTTCTGGCTGTGGATAATATTAATGTTTTCTTCTGATATTCAGTGGCAGAATTCGTCATTGCTCTGTTGCTAAATTGATCATTTCTTTTTCCCCCTCTTTCATCTCATTTAATTTTACCAGATCCAGTAATTTGCCTACCTTTCCCTGTAAAGCTGTCTGTAGGATTTGTTTTTGATTAAATCTCAGTTTGTGACTCCATTGCCCATGGTTCCTTTTCTCTGCTCTTACCAATTTTAAAATCCAAATTCTGAACCCATTAACTAGCCTAATATTCTCTTCAAACAAAGCTATATCAGACAGAGAGATCCCTCTCTAAATCTTGGAGGGCTAGATCCAAAACTCGAAGTGGTTTTGATGTTGCCTCTGTGACTACCTTACAGCCTTGGGCAAATTACAGAGTGCTAACATGTTCCACATATATGCGCCCTACCAGTTAGACAACAAGCGTATACGCAAGTTTCTCCAGTACAACCCACGTTCATCGAGTTTGGTGCTCAAAATTAAAAATTGTGTTAGGTTTCCATGTGACATCACGTGATCCTTGATCCTTGACCTTCCATATACTAGAAACATTCTAACTCGGCTCTTCAGTTCCATTTGAAGGCTATTAATTGAGCCATATCCAAGCCATGGAGGAGGAGAGAATTCAACTTTTGATAGCAAAGATACTATGGGGAAATTTCACTTCACCTTGAGTCTGCATCCCTTTTTCCTTGAAAGTATGAACTCATTGTTCAACGAGAACCTCATTATATCCTTTATATGAGCTTGTCGTTGGTGGAGGATTCAAGTGGTGGAGGCCCAGTTGGAGGGACTTAGTTTCTCAGTTCTGAGATGTGTCGACATATAATTTTATCACCTATCTACTTCTGTTGATTATTTTAATAGAAATATTATTTTCTCGTCCAATTGATATCTTGCAAATATTTGAATTATTATTACATGGGTGTACTTGTCATGTATGTTAATGGATTATGCTATTTTATATGCTAACAATATATATTATCACTATATTCTTGCATATCTTGGTTGTTGAGGACAAGTTGCAAGTATAAATATTTGAGATGCACGCTCAACGGTGGTCTTCATCGGACGTCCGGATGAGGTACATTTTTTACCTTGTCTTGTTAGCATTTCATTTATATAGCATACTTGGGATTAGAGTTTATTTCTACAATCATTTCGTCTTTTGTGGTTTACCCCGGGCCATAGAGAGATTTTCCTCATAATAGAATTGGTGACCATATAGATATTTTCCTCACAATAGAATTGGCAATCATGTGACCCTGAGTTAGATAAGGGTTGGAAAACAAACATCCTTTATGGAGGATTACCTCTCCACTGGGATCTAACCGACTACACCTTTAATCCCACGAGATCCCTTATAATTGACTCTGATACCTCCAATATTTTGAAGGGAGTCTCAGGCCCCTCTTGAGAGAGGCATACCTACTCTAGTGAGGGAGATCCTTTTCAGCTACTATATCATGTTTGTGTGAATTTGGCCCTTTTGATTTATTTTGGTGTGTTCTCTGATTGTTAGTTGGCCCTAGGATTTGGTTTTATATCCCAAGTCTTGAGTCATCGTGGAGCAAGACCAACCTCCTTGCAGGTCTCGTCATTTGTTGAACTTACCACCACAGTTTGATTATTTACCGAAGTTTCCTTCTAAAAGGTGTAAAGTTAATAGAAGTGGCACATATATCTCCACATCCCAAACTTGTGATTATCAAGTTATGAGTATTGAGTCGAGTCTGAACGACATTGGGAGTCCCTCGAATCCTATACCTTTTGTGGTTAATGGGACTCCTTCGACTCCTTCACCCACTACAGTTATTGTGTCGGAGGTTCTTTTCCTTACTCCTATCCAGCATGTGGTTTCTACTCGAACCATAGTAACGAACCCTTTCGGGTCTCTTTTTGGTACGTCGAGATACAATGCTCGGTCCATACCTTTGGTCTCTAACCCTTTTTCTTTTGGTATCCCAATATGACGTCGCAACTTTCATCCTCCATTCCAGCAAATAATGAAAATCCTAGTCTTACACCTGGGATCATGGCTCCTCCGCATACTCCTCTCTCGTTTTGTGGAGGTCATATTCCCCAAATGACTCCTACGGTTGGAGGCTAACCTCCTTTTTCTTTCGCGTCTAATCCTAGTCCCAATGCTCCTAGATGGAGTACTCAATCGGGCAAACAAGCCACTTCATATATTCCATCATTTCCCCCTTCTTCCTCCATGTTGATTCTGACAAACACATTTGTTATGAAAAATCCACCTCTATCCTCCAGAGTTCCACCCGGAGGGGGTCAAATTCACACTATGGGCAACCCCCATCCTAGAGCTCCTCCAGCTGGGGGAAATATTTATAAACCTCATTATGTTGTCACGTCAGGTATGGTGCCCATACAACCTCTTATGAATTAGTTTGGAGGAGGATATTACCGTACCAGACAGGGCCATGGTGTATATCAGAACCCTGGATGGTCTACACTCTCTCAAAACCAATCTTTCCCGAGAACATGGGCTTAGACTCTGCAACCCTGGCTCCCTTTTCTGGCCACACTTAATCTGCCATATTTTTCAAGATTAATGAATGACCCGGTGTGTCACGATCCGTCATGGCCCCTTGTCCCCACAAAGATTCCTTTGGACATTCTAAAATTCGAGGGAAAGACTGGAGAGGATCTAGGTGATCATGTTACTACTTTTCATCTTTGGTGCTCATCCATTTCTATTAATGATGATTCCATTCATTTGAGACTATTTCAATGCACCCTCACAAGGGTTGCAGTGAAATGACACATTGAGCTACCGGGGGGAATGTACGAAAACTTTAATCATATGATTTTGGTCTTTCTCAACCACTTCCAGTTGTCGGTTCATTATGATGCATACGCAAAAAACAAATCGGTTCATTATGATGCCTACACAGAACTTTTGTTGGCCTTCCACCAAGATAAGTCCCTACATATCTCGAACCATATCCAAGAGTGGTGTAGACGGAAGAGGTTGATTAAAGCATACATTCCTCCATAGTTTATGTTGGAGTGGTTCCTTAAGTCCTTATTGCCTTATATTTCGAAGGATGTTTCTACATCTGGAGTAACATTTAAGGAAGAAGCCATTTTCCAAAATCCTAGCAACTAGACCTCATATATGCTCAGTCTGGGATGTTGTATGAAATTATTCCTGACGCACTGCGATCAAATTTTGAACCTAGACAAAAACCTGGGCCTCATGTTGATGGAATCATAGGCTCTGCAAATGCTAATTCTATAGACTTGGTGATGAACTAGTTGAAGGATTTGTCTCTAATCCATCCTGTAGCGGGACAAGCTTCGACTTCGTCCTCCACTCCCACTCATTAGGTGAACGTGCATTCTATACAATCAATGGATAACCTAAATGGTAACCAACTGTTGGCCCTCGACCAAGTTTTGGAGAACCTTGGTTGTGTTTGACCATTTTTGGGACTTCAACAAGCTGGTCGAAGACGGAGTGCCTAAGAAAAGCGGAGATCGCGAGATCTCGCCCCCTTTTGTGGGTTTTTTGGGTTTTAGGATTTATGTAACAGGGATGGGATGTCGGCCCATGGGTTTTCCCATGTTTAGGCCCCCTTTTGTAATGTATAAATATGTATCTAGGCAATGTATGAAAGAGAGCTAAGATATCTGAGAGATCTGAATTCGCTTTGTGCAATATATGTAGCGGATTTTGTTAAGTGCAAGTCCTGTATGAATTGTAAGAAGGCTTCATGCATATTGTGTGTTGAGAACTTGTAGGGCTAAGTGCAAGTGATTGTAAGAAGGCTATGTGATGTGGATCTGGCGAGGTGCGCATAGATCTCCTGTCCTATGCAGAGTTGGTTTTGTGGCTCTGTACATGTAATATGATTGGAAGAAGATAATAAAGAAGAAGAAGATTTGGTGGACGTAGCCCCACACTGGGGTGAACCACGTATATCCTATGTCGATACGCTTTGTGCCATGATTGTTCATATTTTTCATGTATTTTCTTAGTGCACTGTTATGATAGATAGATTTATGAATTTTTAGTGCGTATGATCTGAATGAATGCTAGATCTGCTTTGATTATATGTGTTGAATGGTTAGATATGCTTTCTACCGCGTTGTTATGTAACTAGGGTTTTAACATGCGATGTGAATAAAGGATCTAGAGACTAATGAATATTATTGGCTAAAGTGCTATGTTAAGTATTGTGATCACATATCTGTGTCCCAGCTAGGTTGTAGACACTTGAGTCCTGCAACCCCCCTACCTCTACCTCGGGTGAGACGTCATCTGCTTCGCAGGTGTTGCCGAAAGGGGCGGTAGTTAAGGTTTTGTTGGTGCATTGTTGAAGCGTTGAACCCTAGGTCTTCCCCTGTGCCAACAAATGGTTCTGTTGTCGGGATGCGAAATTGTGATTGTTGGGAACTGAAGAAAAGACAAAGCTATGTGCATAGATCTGTCATTGTAGTGTGCAGCATTGTACTTGACTTGTAAAGCTCTATGCTAAGAAGGGAATAAGATCTGAAGAAAAGAGGTAAGATCTTAAAGCTTTGTGCTCTGGTAAAGGTAATATAAGTGGAAATTTTTGTTTCAAAAGAATGGATCTAGGTATGTTTGATAGATTTTGTCCTAGTCTGAAAACTAGGGCACAGCTAGAAGAGAGAAGATTCTATATGAATAAATCTGATAGAAATACTGAAAGATATGCATAGAAAGAATTTTTGGACTAACAAGTGGATGCAAGATCCTAGAAAGAATATTTTGCAAGTTCATCACTGTGATCCCAGTGCATAGTACAGGAAAGGTTGGGGATCGTTTAAGAGAAAGAGAGGATTGACTCTTTGTTATAGTTGCATAAGATCGAGGTATCTTGCTAAGGAATTCCCTAGTACAGGTCCTATTTGTCTTTGTTGTAAAGTTGTTGGTCATGAGGTTTTGGATTGTCCTAGAATGATTGCTAAAGTTTAAAAGATGAATATGAGACAAGAAAACCGTGAAGAAGGTCAAGAGACTAAGGATATGCTAGAACACCAGAAAGAATCAGAGACTATATTATTGTAGATGAAAGAAACCCAGAGTGATCACAGAGACATCAGTTTACCAGAGATCTTAAAAGATAAGGAGTGCATAGAAATAAGAATAGGATACTTCGACATAGACTATGTTATGGATGAGGAAACACAAGTGAATATCATGACAAAAAGTACTTGGTAAATTTTGGGAAAGTCATCTATGATTCCTTCATTGGAAGGAATAGGATTGTTTAAAGGAAAGATGATAACCCTATGTGGAAGACTTACTCGTGTACCTATGGTTTCTCATGGAGAATCAACGGGAGAATAATTCAAGGTCGTTAAGTTTGTTTAGAACAACACTCCTTTTTCACTTTTGTTAGGAAGGACCTAGATTGAGAAAGATCAGATCCGAAGGAAAGAAGAAGAGGAAGCTATAGAATAGAAAAAGAAATAATTAAGGGATTTCATGGCTAGGAGAATAACACACTTAATAGAAGAACAGGAGGACAATTCGAAGCAACTAAGGGCTAGAGAACTAGTTGTCAAGGTTGAAAGAACACAAGAAGTTTTAAAGAACCTATCCATGCACAAGAGAAGAGCACCTACCCCTGAAGTAATAAGAGAATATGTATTCCACTTAAACCCTTTAAAATAACCTCAACAATGTGAAGTTACTATGCTAAGAGAAGATAAGAATAAAAATGGAAAGAGGGATCCAACGACTCAGATCACAGGAAAGAATGCCAAAAATCTCAGCAAAAAGAAAGCAAAGCTAGAAAATTGCATGAGGTTCCAGAGAAGACTTCGCAGAAAGAAGACTTGTAGAACTTGAACCTCGCCAGAATAGTAGAACAATGCAAATTGGCACTTCACCATGGAAAAGCAATATGACCATTGGAGGCGTCCTGGCCGTTAGAATGATGCTCTGAAATGGCTAGAAATGTATTTATTGCCAGAAATATCGCCATTGGACCATTGCGACCATGCCATAACGGATGGATTGAGGCATTCCTGCCCATTGGAGGAATCTGTTATGACTTTGTCTATTTAATCCGTCGAATGTCTCACCGGGGAAACTTTTTCAAATTGTGATTATCTGAGCCCATGGAGAAATGATTTCTATCGCACTGTGCTTATTGAGACCTCGCCACCCATTTTGATTACCTTGAGCATATGTTCTCCTACCTGAGAATTTGACCATGAGTGTGTATGTCGGGCAAACGTAGCGCAATAGAGAAGTCCATAGAATAAATTTTGATCGACCTTATGGCCGATAAGGTCATGTCCGCAGAAGTACAGGCCTCATTGACGGGAGGATTTCAAGCATCCCCCTCGACTGCATGACAAGCCAGTCGATCTAGGCCATCCCGAACCGCGACAGAGAAGAGAAGAAAGCAGCACAATGACCTGGAGAATGTGAAGCTCATACCATCGGTCTTTCCCAACTACATCCTGCCTCTGGCTGGCGTGGTTAGTTGTGATAGTGTTTCGAGATATTTCGAGTACACCCTCATCACTGCGTACCTCCCTAAGGGGATACGCATAGTGGGACCGCAACTAGGACTTATCCCTGACCTTAAGATCAACGACTTTAACCTGGGACACAGGAAGAATTATGTAATTCTCGCATCGCATAAGTACTTGAAAAATACAACAAGGAAGTAGCCAAAGATAGTCCTCCAGTCATGGACTAAGGAGATCGTGAGGTCCACCATCCTCAACGTCATGAAGATACCCCACTTCGACAGACATCAGGAGGTTAACACATATGTTAAATGCCTCATGTCATGTTACCATGGAGGTTATCGATGGTTAGACAGGTGCATGATTGTGGATCTGGAACTGATCCACATGATCACTAGATTAATCATGTAGGGACCGGACCCTAAGAAATTATACCTGGGGAAGGTTGTAGATCGTGTTCTGGCACAACGAATAAATGACACCTACTGCAATGTGGAAAAGGGGAAGTGAGGCTACAAGGTAGCCTCCATCCAAGATGGTGCGGTGCACCTAGCTTTCCAGTTGATCGATGGTAATCTCATCGGGAAGAACAGACCAATGCAAGTCACGGGGTTCGTCGTCAACCTCGTAGGAAAGTGCGTTGAAGGGATGCAAATGAACTAGGTGAGCTACCTTGTCAACCAGTTGGAGTAGGATTTTCGTGAAGTGTGGGACCAGGGCTACAAGTTTCACTTCAGCTAGTTGTTGATTCTCATTGCCTTTGTTTCTTGGGAGATGTCTAAGGGAGTGACCTTCCCTGAAGTTGAGCCGTCTGAACCACTGGTCACGAGGTTCACCACCTTGTGGTATTCAAGCGATATGGTGAAGCAGTGGCAGTTGAACGTTGTCTTCCACACTTACTACTTACAGCTCACGCGATCCATTGAGTCATTCCCCCAAATGAATCTGAATATCTTGCATACTTACAGGACAATAGCGAAGTTCCACATAGACAGGCACTTCATTTACATCATTTCTCACAGAGATGAAAGCAAGGAGGATTTGCATCCGTATTACAAATTAACCGATGAAGACATGGAGGAGATAACCAAGGAATGGTCGGCTTAATTCCTTGTACCAGTCAAGCAGATAGATCTATCCAACCCTGATATCATCGAACGTCCTGTGGTCACCCGAGAAGAATATGATAGAATGAGCAGCGCCAAGAAGAAGAAGAAGAATAAAGAAGAGGTGCAGGTAAAAAATAGCACATCAGAGGAAACTACATCTGATTCACCTAGAGGAGGAGGAGGGGATGAAGTAAACCAAGAGGAGGAAGGGGAAGAAGACAAGAAGGAAAAGGGTGAAGCGACACCACCTAAGGATCCCCTTACGGAGGTCGATACATCAAAGAAAAGAAAGGTTTCTCCAAATAAACCTTCAACGCAGAAGAAGTCACAAGCCAATAAGCCCCAGTCATGGACTGTTCTCACAGTGGATGATATTGACCTCATCATCGCAGTTGTAGCAGACACTTTGGAGGATATTTTGCAACGAAATGAATCTAAGGAGGAGATAATGTATGATAGGATCGAGGTGGATCTGAAAGGGGTACAACAAGCCCTTTATTTGAGTCGCACAGTGTCCACTGCGTCGTCGTCATCAGAAGATATAGAAGTGGGAGATGAGCCTACCCAACTACGCAGATTAGCAGATGCGACAGAGGATCGCCTTCGATGAGTACAGGAAGAAAAATAGCAAGCCACATAGGCCTTGAATCAAGCAAAGGAGGAATCCCTAGAGCAACGTCAATTTGCGCAGTAAGAGAAAGATGACCTCCGAGTGAAGTTGGAACAGGACAAAGAGTATATCCAGAGAGAAAAAGACCAACTGGTCGTGGAGCAGATTGGAGTTAGAAAAGCATTAACTAGAGAACTTCGCTTAGTGTCGAGCCTGGAACTAATGGAAGAAGATACAGTTGATATCCAAGTGGGGAAGCTCATTGAATCCATTCAGCAGCTTCAAGCAAGAGTAGCAGAACTGGAACTGCAAGCAGTTTCGAGCACTCCGCAGGAAGTGCGAGATCAGAGGGAATAAACTGCCAGAAGGTCAGTCGAAAGAATCAAGACATTGGCTTTAGAATGCAAGAAACTAAGAAAATTAAGTGCACAGACCTATGAGCTCCTTGTAGAAGACTTGGAACTGAGGAGATTGGAGTCAGAGCTCCAGGAGGTGAAACAGAAGGCATTGACAATGCAAGCACAGTTGAAGTTGCTTTCAGTGGTAGAGAAGATGAAAAGATCACAGGAGGTGCGCGCAGTTCAACAATAGGTCAATTAGATTCATAGTAGAGTCATGGAAGTGATCCAGAGACTCCAGCCGGTGCAGGATGAAGCCTGAACACTTTTTCAAGAGATCGAGGGACAAGGTGCACATTTGGAACAAGTGGTCACCACAGTGGAACAACACTTGGAAGGGCATGTCACTGAGAAAGTCATTCAGGAGTTCACCGAACAGGAGGATTTGGCAAAGCAGCAAGTCGAGGAAGCTCGAGGACTTCGAAGCAGAATTTCCCAGATCAGAGTGACTCGGGACGAGTCACAAGTGAGTGTTCGGGGCCTGTTGGCCCTCAACCAAGTTTTGGAGAACCTTGGTCATGTTTGATCATTTTTTGGACTTCGACGGGCTGGTCGAAGACTGAGCACCTAGGCGAAGCCAATATCGTGAGATCTCACCCCCTTTTGCAGGATTTTTGGGTTTTAGGGTTTATGTAACGGGTATGGGATGTCGGCCCATGGGTTTGCCCATGTTTAGGCCCCCTTTTGTAATGTAAAAATAAGTAGGTAGGCGATGTATGAAAGAGAGCTGAGAGATCTGAGAGATATGAGTTGGCTTTGTGCAAGATATGTAGGGGATTTTGCTAAGTGAAATTCATGTATGAATTGTAAGAAGGCTTCGTGCATACTGTGTATTGAGAACTTGCAGGGCTAAGTGCAAGTGATTGTAAGAAGGATCTGTGTTGTGGATTTGGAGAGGTACGCGTAGATCTCCTATCCTATGCGCAGTTGGTTTTGTGGCTCTGTGCATTTAAGACAATTGGAATAAGATAATAAAGAAGAAGAAGATTTGGTGGACGTAGCCCCACACTAGGGTGAACCACGTATATCATGTGTCGATGCGCTTTGTGCCATGATTGTTCATATTGTTCATGTATTTTCTTAGTGCATTGTTATGATAGATAGATTTACGAATGGTTAGTGTGTATGATCTGAATGAATGCTAGATCTGATTTGATGTTATGTGTTGAATGGTTACATATGCTTGCTACCGCGTTGTTCTGTAACTAGGGTTTTATCCTACGATGTGAATAAAGGAGTTAGAGACTAATGCATATTATTGGTTAAAGTGTTATGTTAAGTATTTCGATCACAAATATGTGTCCCAACTAGGTTGTAGACACTTGAGTCCTACAACCCCCTGCCTCTACCTTAGGTGAGACTTCATCTGTTTCGCAGGTGTTGCCAAAAGGGCCAGTAGTTAGGGTTTTGTTGGTGCGTAGATGAAGCATTGAACCTCGGGTCTGCCCCTGTGCCAACACCAACAATCAGGGGGGAATAGAAAGAAGGATGAGGTAATAATCGTAAGGGTGGTAAAAATAACAACAAATCCAAGGACGACACTAACAATGATAGATCGAATAATAATGTTAGTGAGGGAAAAAAAGAAAAATTGAAGGTGAAGTTTCCTTGTAAACTTTTTAAACATGATCACCTTACCCACCTATGCCCCAAAATTGAGGAAGCCTCGACGCTCTTATCGCAACCGCCTGTTGTGTTGACCAATCCATTCCCACATAGTCAGTACATGGCTTCGGGGTCCTCCAGCACCAAAAATGCATCGAACGGGAGTCAAAACCCCTCAACAAATGAAGGTGACCATCTATGCATTAATATGGTCAAATCTCAAATTGATGTAGCCACTCAATCTCGTGATTACATTTCTTTACAAACTATTATAGGTCCAGAATCTCCCCCTCCTCTAGAAACACCTTTGTAGATCGAAAATTCAGAGCCTCTGCCTTGTATTCCGAAAGGAGTACTAAAATTCTATGTCCACAATCATAATGCCAGGGCTTCCTAGAACTATTTGATTTTCGAAGATCTGGGTCAAACTCATTGTGATATGTTGCCTTTGGAGGTTCTCTAGACATGTCCTTCACATAGGAATGCATTTTTATATACCTTAGGAGCTCTAGACTTGTGTGGCTTGAAGGTTATTAATTTTGACGTCATGGATGTTAAGCCTCGCTTGCCTTACCATGTGGCCTTTCAAATCCATGTGGAGTACACAAAATATACAATCAAATGAATTGTAATTGATGAAGTTGTTGCAACATGTGTGATGTCCCTAACCTATTGGAAAACCATTGGCTCTCTGAATCTATCCCAATCTATGACTATGCTGACTACATTTGATGGACGTTCTTTTCGACCCCATGAAATGATTCCTGCTTTTATGGTCCAGTTAGGTGGAAAGACAATGGAGGTTGATGTCGAGGTGGTTGATGTGCCCATTGACTATAATTTATTACTAGGGCGTAATTGGAATTATTACATGACCGCGATCATCTTGTTTGTTTTATGCACTTTATGTTTTCCTCACGAAGGGAAAATAGTGATGATTGATCAATTGTCCTTTGCGCGTGCTAGTCCCAATGTATTAGTTGGACCTTCGATCCTGGTGATTGACAATTCTCGGCAGGCAACTGAGGATATTGGTGTCAAAATGTATTCCTTTCACATGGGTAGCTTTGATTTCGTGGCACCAATCCATGGGCTATAGAACAGAAAAAGCAATAATTAATGGATTTCATGGCTACGAGAATAGCACGCTTAATAGAAGAACAAGAGGACAATTCAAAGCAGCTAAGGGCTAGAGAACTAGTTGTCAATGTTGAAATAACACAAGAAGTTTTAAAGAACCTATCCATGCATGAGAGAAGAGAACCTACCCCTGAAGTAATAAGAGAATAGGTATTCAACTTAAACCCTTTAAAAGACCCTCAGCAGTGCGAAGTTACTATGCTAAGAGAAGATAAGAATAAAAATGGAAAGAGGGATCCAACGACTCAGATCATAGGAAAGAAGGCCAGAAAGCTCAACAAAAAGAAAGAAAATCTAGAAAATTGCACGAGGTTCCAGAGAAGACTTCGCAGAAAGCAGGCTTGCAGAACTTGGACCTCGCCAGAATAACAGAACAACACAGACTGGCACTTCGCCACGACGAAGCAATATGACCATTGGAGGCATCCTGGTCGTTAGAATGACACTCTAAAATGGCTATAAATGTAGTTATTGCCAGAAAGATCGCCATTGGACCGTTGGGACCGCGCTATAATGGATGGATTGAGACATTCCTGCCCGTTGGAGGAATCTGTTACGACTTTGTCTATTTAATCCGTCGAATGTCTCACCGGAGACACTTTTTCAAATTGTGATTGTCCGAGCCCACAAAGAATTGATTACTATCGCACTGTTTTTATTGAGACCTCACCACCCATTTTTCTTACCATGAGAATATGTTCGCCTACCCGAGAATTTGACCATGAGTGTGTATGTCAGGCGAACGTAGCGCAATAGAGAAGCCCGTAGAAGAAATCTTGATCGACCTTATGGCCAAGTAGGTCATGTCTGCAGGAGTACAGGCCTAGTCGATGGGAGGATTGCAAGAATCCCCCTCGACTGCATGACAAGCCAGTTGATCTAGGCCATCCTGAACCGCAACATAGAAGATAAGAAAGCACCGCGACGACCTAGAGAACGTGAAGCTCATACCGTCGGTCTTTCCCGACTACATCCCACCTCTGGCTGGCACGGTTAGTCGTGACAACATTTCGAGAGATTTCGAGTACACCCTCATCACTGCATACCTCCCAAAGGGGATACACGTAGTGGGACCGCAACTAGGACTTATCCCTGAACTTAAGATCAACGACTTTAACCTGGCAGACAGGAAGAATTATGTAATGCTCGCACTGCATAAGTACTTGAAAAATACAACGAGGAAGAACACAAAGATATTCCCCCAGCCATGGACTAAGGATATCGCGAGGTCCACCATCCTCAACGTCATGAAGATACCCCACTTCAGCAGACATCAGGAGGTTAACGCGTGTGTTAAATGCCTCTTGTCGTGCTACCATGGAGGTTATCTATGGTTAGACAGGCATGTGACTGTGGATCTGGAACTGTTCCACATGATCACTGGATTAAGCATGTAGGGACCGGACCCTAATAAATTCTACCCAGGGAAGGTTGTATATCACATCCTGGCGCAGCGAATAAAGGACACCTACGACAATGTGGAGAAGGGAAAGTGGGGCTACAAGGTAGCCTCCATCCAAGATGGTGCAGTGCGTCTAGCTTGCCAGTTGATCGATGGTAAGCTTGTCAGGAAGAACAAACCAACGCAAGTCATGGGGTTCGTCGTCAACCTCGTAGGAAAGTGCGTTGAAGGGATGCAGATGAACTGGGTGAGCTACCTTGTCAACCAGTTGGAGTAGGATTTTCGCGAAGCGTGGGACCAGGGCTACGAGTTTCACTTCAACTGGTTGTTGATTCTCGTTGCCTTTGTCGCTTGGGAGATGCCAAAGGGAGTGACCTTCCCTAAAGTCGATCTTTCTGAACCACTGGTCAAGAGGTTCACCACCTTGTGGTATTCAAGCGATATGGTGAAGAAGTGGCAGTCGAACGTTGTCTTCCACACTTACTACTTATAGCTCACGCGAGCCATTGAGTCATTCCCCCAAATGAATCTGAATACCTTGGATATTTACAATCCACTAGCAAATTTCCACGCAGATAGGCACTTCATTTACATCATTGCTCACATAGATGAAAGAAAGGAGGATTTGCAGTCGTATTACAAATTAACCGATGAAGCCATGGAGGATATAACCAAGGAATGGTCGGCTTAATTCCTTGTACCAGTCGAGCAGATAGAGCTCTCTAAACCCAATATCATCCAATGTCCTGTGGTCACCCGAGAAGAATATGATGGACCAAGCAGTGCCAAGAAGAAGAAGAAGAAGAAGAAGGAAGAGGTGCAGGAAATAAACAGTGCATCAAAGGAAACTGCGTCGGATTCACCTGGAGGAGGAGGAGGTGACGAAGTAAACCAAGAGGAGGAAGGGGAAGAAGACAAGAAGGAAAAGGGTGAATTGACACCGCCTAAGGATCCCCTTACGGAGGTCGAGACATCAAAGAAAAGAAATGTTTCTACAAAGAAACCTTCAGCGCAGAAGAAGTCACGAGTCAATAAGCCCCAGTCACGGACTATGCTCACAGTGGATGATATTGACCTCATCATCGCAGTTGTAGCAGACACTTTGGAGGATATTTTGCAATGAAATGAAGCCAAGGAGGAGACAATGTATAACAAGATCGAGGTGGATCTGAAAGGGGTACAACAAGCCCTTTATTTGAGTCGCGTAGTGTCCACTGCGTCATCGTCATCAGAAGTGGGAGATAAGCATGCCCAACTACTTAGATTAGCATATGTGATAGAGGCTCGCCTTCAATCAGTACAGGAAGAAAAATAAAAAGCCACAGAGGCCTTGAAGCAAGCAAAGGAAGAATCCCTAGAGAAACGTCAGGTTGCGCAGCAAGAGAAAGATGACCTCCGAGTGAAGTTGGAAGAGGACAGAGAGCATATCCAGAGAGAAAAAGACCAGTTGGTCGCGGAGCATATTGGGGTTAGAAAAGAAGTAACTATAGAACTTTTCTCAGTGCCAAGCCTAGCACCGATAGAAGAAGAGACAGTTGATATCCAAGTGGGGAAGATCGTTAAATCCATTCAGTAGCTTCAAGCAAGAGTAGCAGAACTGGAACCGCAAGCAGTGTCGAGCACTTTGCGAGAAGTGCGAGATCAGAGGGAAGAAACTGCCAAAAGCGCAATCGAAAGAATCAAGACATTGGCTTTAGAATGCAAGAAACTAAGTAAATGAAGTGCGCAGACCTATGAGCTCCTTGCACAAGACTTGGAACTAAGGACATTGGAGTCACAACTCCAAGAGTCGAAATAGCAGGCATCGACAATGCAAGCACAGCTGAAGTTGCTTTCAATGGTAGAGAAGATGAAAAGATCACATGAGGTGCACGCAATTCAACAACAGGTCAATTCCATTCAGAGTAGAGTCATGGAAGTGACCCAGAGACTCCAGCCGGTGCAGGATGAAGCCTGCACACTTTTTGAAGAGATCGAGGGACAAGGTGCACAGTTGGAACAAGTGGTCACCATAGTTGAACAACACTTGGAAGGGCCTGTCACTGAGAAAGTCATTCTGGAGTTCATCAAACAGGAGGATCTGGTGAAGCAGCAAGTCAAGGAAGCTCGATCCAAGCTCGAGGTCTTCGATGCAGAATTACCCAGATCAGAGTGACTCGGGATGAGTCACAGGTGAGTGTTGGGGGCTTGTTGGCCCTCAACCAAGTTTTGGAGAACCTTGGTCATGTTTCATCATTTATTGGACTTCGACGGGCTGGTTGAAGACTGAGTGCCTAGGCGAAGCAGAGATCGTAAGATCTCACCCCCTTTTGCGAGATTTTTGAGTTTTAGGGTTTATGTAACGGGTATGGGATATCGGCCCATGGGTTTTCCCATGTTTAGGCCCCCTTTTGTAATGTATAAATAAGTAGCTAGGTGATGTATGAAAGAGAGTTGAGAGATTTGAGAGATATGAGTTGGCTTTGTGCAAGATATGTAGGGGATTTTGCTAAATGCAAGTCATGTATGAATTGTAAGAAGGCTTCGTGCATACTGTGTCTTGAGAACTTGCAGGGCTAAGTGCAAGTGATTGTAAGAAGGATCTGTGTTGTGGATCTAGCGAGGTGCGCGCAGATCTCCTTTCCTATGCGTAGTTGGTTTTGTGGCTCTGTGCATTTAAGACAATTGGAATAAGATAATAAAGAAGAAGAAGAGTTGGTGGACATAGCCCCACACTAGGGTGAACCACATATATCCTTTGTCGATGTGCTTTGTGCCATGATTGTTCATATTGTTCATGTATTTTCTTAGTGCATTGTTATGATAGATAAATTTATGAATGTTTAGTGCGTATGATCTGAATAAATGCTAGATCTGATTTGATGCTATGTGTTGAATGGTTAGATATGCTTGCTACCACATTGTTTATTAACTAAGGTTTTATCCTGCGATGTGAATAAAGGAGTTAGAGACTAATGCATATTATTGGCTAAAGTTCTCTGTTAAGTATTGTGATCACAAATATGTGTCCCAACTAGGTTGTAGACACTTGATTCCTGCAACCCCCTACCTCTACCTCAGGTGAGACTTCATCTACTTCGTAGGTGTTGCCGAAAGGGCCGGTAGTTAGGGTTTTGTTGGTCCGTTGTTGAACCGTTGAACCTTGGGTCTTCCCCTGTGCCAACACCAACAATCAGGTGGGAATAGAAAGAAGGATGAGGTAATAATCGTAAGGGTGGGAAAAATAAAAACAAATCCAAGGACTTACCTAACAATGATAGATCGAATAATAATGTTGGTGAGGGCAAGAAAGAAAAATGGAAGGTGAAGTTTCCGTGTAAACTTTTTAAAGATGATCACCTTACCCACCTATGCCCCAAAATTGAGGAAGCCTCGACGCTCTTATCGCAACCGCCTGTTGTGATGACCAATCCATTTCCGCATAGTTAGTACATGGCTTCGGGGTCCTCCAACACCAAAAATGCATCGAACGGGAGTCAAAACCCCTCGACACATGAAGGTGACCGTCTATGCATTAATATGGTCAAATCTCAATTTGATGTAGCCACTCGATCTCCTGATTATGTTTCTTCACAAACTATTACAGGTCCAGATTCTCCCCCTCCTCTAGAAACACCTTTGCAGATCAAAAATTCAGAGCCTCTGGCTTGTATTCCGAAAGGAGTACTAAAACGCTATGTCCACAATCCTAATGCCATGGATTCCTAGAACTATTTGATTTTCGAAGATCTGGGTCAAAATCCTTGTGATATGTCACCTTTGGAGGTGCTCTAGACGTGTCCCTCATAGAGGAATGCCTTGTTATTGATCCAAGTGGATATCGGTGGCCACCCACCTTTTCCGACTGGCTCAAAACTGTTTTCTGGCAATTTTGGCAATTTACTATTTTTAGCAGGTTTTAACTTCCGGGGCCATTTTGAGGGCGTAGATGAAGGTTTTTATAGATCAAGGTTCTCAATGATAGCTGAAGGAATAATTGAGCCCCAAAAATGAATCTCCTCGACGATACCTTTCCAACGAGCTATCACACACCTAAAACGGAGATCGTATGCAAAAGTTACGACCCCGGGAAGTTGATGTACTCACTTACCCAAACGGGACCCACGTGACTTTTGGCGCTTCATCTCCTAGGGTTAGGTTTTTGGATGTCTAGGACTTTTGTCATTCCCGTTTATTGTAAAAATTCCTTCAGAGCCTTATTGTAATCATCTTCTTGCGAATGCGAGTAGCTGTCACATCTCTTCTCAGAGATAAGCTGCCACCATTCTAGCGAGTCTTTCACTCTGTATTCTTACAGTCTTTGTACATTTATTTGATTAATAGAAATCGTGTATTACTGTATATATGTGTTTATGGTTGCATCTCTAATACATTTTTGTTATATTATTGAATATCCGCAATATCTCTGTGCATTTCTTTATTATATCTCCGCTCGCATTTCGTGCCGAAAATAATCCGGATCAGTGGTATCAGAGCAGGCTGCTCTTGATCATTTTTTTCAGTGCATGTCCCCGACGAGGTCCGAGTATAGAAAGTTGGTTCTCGAGCTTGTCTCTCTTGAAGACAATCGCTCTCGCACACCCAAGAAACCCTCAATGGAGGAAGAAAAGAAAATCGAAGGAGCAGACGATCTTATCAATCTGTTGCTTGAGAAATCTCTCACGCGACAGAGGGACGAAATGATGGAGAATTTTTCCCACATCCTTAAACGCTTACCGATAGCATCAGGCACATCTTCATCAAGCGGCCACTTTGAAGGCACCTCGCCTTTCAAGGTACAAGTTAATTTTGATATTCCTGTATTTGAAGGACAGATAGATGCAGAAGCCCTAGAAAAATGG